>VIIQ02000403.1:0-37384 GCA_007449985.2 Desmodesmus armatus
ATGGTGATGCAGGCACCTACAATGATGCCATCATGTCAACCTCCTGGTGCATGCAAGCCTTGCCCCTCCGGCACCACAACAGACATGCTTGGGGCAAAGTCTGCGGCCGACTGCAAGCGTAAGCATTCATGTCATGTCATGTTTGCAACTCTGGTGGGGCCACCAGAGTCTCCCCTTTTTTTGCGTTTTTTCGCTATAGTCCTCTAGGTGTGTCTGTGTGTCACACACCCTGTCACAAATCCTTGCAGGCCAAAGCCCTTATGCATCGCCGTTACTAGCTCATGATGTCTTATCAACACGCTCAAACCTTTATTTTTCATGCCTTGCAGTCTGCCGTCCAGGGTTTGGGCGTGCTGCTACTGATCCCGCAGATGGCACGTGTCCCACTGAGTGTGGGGGCGTGGGCCCACAAGCCAGCTATGGCCCGCCCGGACGCGCGGCAGGCAGCGTATGCGTGCCTTGCCTGAGTGCGGGCAAAACATTTGGGTACTCATTTGCATGGTACGCCTCTTGCTTGTTTGACAACCGTTGGAACAAGCAAGGACTCTTGTGCGCTGGTGCAGGGGACCGTGCAACGGACTGCTTTACATGTATGCATCCGGTTTGCCTTACATGTGCATGCATTCTTCATACTCAACTTTTTTACTCATGTTCCTCACCTCTCTTCACACGACGTTTATACAAGGTCAACACACATGCATGGGGCTTGTTGCACTGTTGAAAACACCGCACAAAGAAGTGTGCATGGTTGTCAAATCAAAACGTTTTGTGTTGGTTTCCCAAACTTCTTATAATGCAGGCTCGCAGAAAACGATGTGTTTGTGCCCAACATTCTCTCTCGGAGGCGAGCAAGCAGCGCAATCGATTGCCTATCAGAGTTCAGTCAGCTGATTGATGGCAGCTTCTACCTTCCTCTGCAGTCTGCGGCCGGCACCGTCGTCACTCCCAACATCACCTCATTTGCAGCTTGTGTGGCGCTATGCCCTCAAGTTTCTGATTGCATGTTTGTGACATACGATTATCGGGGGCAGACGTGCACAGTGCGCAAAGCAGAGAACGCAACATTTGTGGGGTGAGTGCTAGGCATGCCATAAGTGCTTGATGTGTTGATGGCAACATATCAGTCTTCAAGCTTGGATGGCATGTTGCGTGCTAAATGTCGATCTTGTTGACAGTGTCTGCATTCAGTCCTTGCGACAGTCGTCCCTTGTTTTGACGTTGTTAGTGTCTGCTTGGTTCACAGCTGCTGTCAAGGACAAGCCATGCGAAGTGTGCTCATCATACACCACACTTTTGTGTTGTAGCTTCGTAAGGCTCACGCATGCTTTGCCTACTGCTTTCACATGACTTGCAGGTCTCCCTGGGTTGGCCTGAAAGCGCTGCCTTCTGGATACCTTGGCACGAATGCCGGGAGCTCGGGGCACCAACGTCACAATGTCACCACAAAGGCGGCAGGAGGTGCGCTGTACACGTTCTTCGAGGACCCCAATGCTTTGAGCATTGGTGTCCAGCAAGCTCCGGCCAATGCAGCTACGTTCAAAAGCATCGCTGAATGTGTCGAAATTTGCAACTATGATGGGACTTGTGCGGGCATCACTGTGCAACAAACCGTCGAGCGCACCAAGATTGGCACTACCTGCCAACTGATTCGGGGTGACACCACGCCTGGGCGCTTCAAGCGGACGGTGGTGCGTGCAGACTTGGAGCGGATTGCACTTCCTTCGTCGCTGTTGTGCCCGAGTGGATTCACGGCCAGCGACGATGGAGCATCTGCTTGCACTCCTATCACTACCCCACGCCAGATCACATTCTTGCTGAGTGCCACTGGCACATGTGATGCAGCCTCGATTGAACAGGTGAAACAAGCATTGTTCGAACGGCTCAACAATCCAGAGACATCTTTTGGTGTCTACATCCCGAACTTGGTGCTTGAAGTTGGGTGCATTGAAGGCGCACATGCAATGGTGAGTCATAATGCCATATGAATACAGTGTGCCATATGCATACAGTGATGCACGCAAGATGTTGTGCGATGCAACCACAGCCAGACATGTCAAGGCCGGGCATACTGTTGTTGTGTCGCAACGCCTTACCACCTCTTCTATTGGCTTGCCTCGTGCCAAACTCGGTTCTGCATACGCCCATCCACTGCATTGCAAATACACTATCGCGCTTTCCAAAATGCACCATGTAAGCACTACGGCGTATGTGATTGCACTGCAACTGGCTACTTGTCCATGTTCTGTTGTTTCAGGTTGGGCAAGAGTTGGGGCGCAAGTTGATGCAAAGCAGCAACAACAACGTAACCTTGGTCCAGAAGGCATCATTCACAGGTGCAGAGGAACCCGTAGTGAGAACAATTGAGGCAGTCTCGGCCTCTCCGTGTAGCTTGGCGGGTCTCTGTCAGACTTTGAACAATGTCCAAGTCATGCATGCATATGGAGACATCATCAACACGGCTGACCTTGCCATGGAGCTTGTCAGCTACACCCCCGGCACATTGACATTCACAACGACTTACTTTCAGAATGGGCAGCCATCGGTTGCAGATGCACCAATTGTACTTGCGAGCAGCGCAACCGAGGTCAACCGTGGTGGCTTGGGTGTGTGTACATCCAGTGTGAGCAACAACGTAAGGACGTGGGTGTGTGCAGTCTACATACCAGAAGGAGGCGGCATCGCCATCACTGCCACCGCGCCCAACACAGCAGACCCTCTTGCTCCTTTCGTCAAGAACCTTGCAGTTGTGGCGCCAGGTGAGTGTGGTGTGAGAATGGCACAAGTGATAATTGTAACAAGTCACATCTCCTGACAGTATGGCACGGGATAATGGCCTGACACACTCACACGGACGCCCAGTTGAGTACTTCACACAACTAGAAGCGGTGAACCAATTTGGCATGACTTATGCTTTTATGTGTTTGGTTGGTAGCAGGGTCTAGCATCTGAGGCATCAATCTTGCAGATCTTTCAAGCATGCAGTTTGCCTTGTGATTCACTTGCAACAGGTGTTTCTAGGTGTGCGGCTAGTCCGTGCCAGCGAGACAATGGTTCCGATGGGGCATGCATTGCAATTTTTGGAGGCGTAGGCTTCATGTGTGGCTGCAACGCGGGCTGGCAATGGAATGCAACCACTGGGCTTTGTCAAGGTGAGATGGCTGGTTGTTAGATACTTTGGTTGCAGCGAATAAATGCTTGTTGTGTAAATCTAAGCCTTGATGCTGTGGCTTCTAGTATTTTGAATCGATACATGTGCATCAGGATCATGTTGCGTTGTGAAGCCCCCCCCCCCCCCCCACACACAAAGGTTGGTATGCAGTCAAGTCAACATCGTGCCGCACCGTGGTTCGGCTGGGCGATGGTGAATTTATCGATAAAAAAGATTAACATGCCTACCCCCCAGCTTGGTTGCAACTTCAGCCGTGCTGCAATACAGTATGGGCGTGGGTGGACACTTCGGGGTGTGTTGGTGGGTCGTGGCTGACTTACAACCCCAATTACAAACAAACCGAACTTGTCAACAATGCGGCATGCTTTTCAATGCCGTCTTTGATGTCATGCGCAATGACCAGTGTCTTGCATTTCATATTGTCCGGTCGATGCGCCGCCTCGCCATTTCATTCTTCTTTGCTTTGTCTCTACGCAGATGTCAACGGCTGCGTCAATGACCCATGCAACATCATCCCTGATGCCACATCCGGTTCATGCACAGACCGTGTTGCGCCTAATGAAGACTTCACATGCACCTGCAAATCTGGTTACGAGTGGGTGCAAGCTACACTCAGCTGCAGGGGTAGGTGGCATGTGGTATTGTTGCTTGCATATTCCCATTACTATCTGTGAGTGACCACAACAAGGGCATTGGTGTCTGGCATCAACATACTCAATGGCAGATGCTGAATTGTGTGTGGTTGTCTGTGCTCTAATGGAGACGTCTCTGCAGAAATGACCTCAAGACATATGTGTGTTTGACACCAAGGTGTATGCGCCACTATTCATTGTGCACCACCACCGCCACCATGCTGCAGAGATTGACAGTTGCACCCCCAATCCGTGCACCGCAACAAGCTTCCCCAACACCAACGGGACATGCTTTGATCAGGACCCCCCAGGTAGCAGCTTCAGCTGTGGCTGCACTGCAGGATGGACATGGGGCGGTTCAGGGTGTGTTGGTGAGTCATGGCCGAGCTGCAACCTCACGGAAAAACAACAACAACAGCTTGGCATGATGTTGATGTTGTCTTGATGTATTGCACAAAGATCAGTGTTTTGCACTTCCATAGAAATGGTCGATGCGCTGCCTTGCCATCCCACCTTTCTTTGCAATGTCACTTCGCAGATGTCAACGGCTGCGTCAATGACCCATGCAACATCATCCCTGATGCCACATCCGGTTCATGCACAGACCGTGTTGCGCCTAATGAAGACTTCACATGCACCTGCAATGCTGGTTACGAGTGGGTGCAAGCTACACTCAGCTGCAGGGGTAGGTGGCATGTGGTATTGTTGCTTGCATATTCCCATTACTATCTGTGAGTGACCACAACAAGGGCATTGGTGTCTGGCATCAACATACTCAATGGCAGATGCTGAATTGTGTGTGGTTGTCTGTGCTCTAATGGAGACGTCTCTGCAGAAATGACCTCAAGACATATGTGTGTTTGACACCAAGGTGTATGCGCCACTATTCATTGTGCACCACCACCGCCACCATGCTGCAGAGATTGACAGTTGCACCCCCAATCCGTGCACCGCAACAAGCTTCCCCAACACCAACGGGACATGCTTTGATCAGGACCCCCCAGGTAGCAGCTTCAGCTGTGGCTGCACTGCAGGATGGACATGGGGCGGTTCAGGGTGTGTTGGTGAGTCATGGCCGAGCTGCAACCTCACCGAAAAAACAACAACAACAGCTTGACATGATGTTGATGGTGTCTTTGATGTATTGCACAAAGATCAGTGTTTTGCACTTCCAAAGAAATGGTCGATGCGCTGCCTTGCCATCCCACCTTTCTTTGCAATGTCACTTCGCAGATGTCAACGGCTGCGTCGATGACCCGTGCAACAGCATCACTGATGCCACATCCGGTTCATGCACAGACCGTGTTGCGCCTAATGAAGACTTCACATGCACCTGCAATGCTGGTTACGAGTGGGTGCAAGCTACACTCAGCTGCAGGGGTAGGTGGCATGTGGTATTGTTGCTTGCATATTCCCATTACTATCTGTGAGTGACCACAACAAGGGCATTGGTGTCTGGCATCAACATACTCAATGGCAGATGCTGAATTGTGTGTGGTTGTCTGTGCTCTAATGGAGACGTCTCTGCAGAAATGACCTCAAGACATATGTGTGTTTGACACCAAGGTGTATGCGCCACTATTCATTGTGCACCACCACCGCCACCATGCTGCAGAGATTGACAGTTGCACCCCCAATCCGTGCACCGCAACAAGCTTCCCCAACACCAACGGGACATGCTTTGATCAGGACCCCCCAGGTAGCAGCTTCAGCTGTGGCTGCACTGCAGGATGGACATGGGGCGGTTCAGGGTGTGTTGGTGAGTCATGGCCGAGCTGCAACCTCACCGAAAAAACAACAACAACAGCTTGGCATGATGTTGATGGTGTCTTTGATGTATTGCACAAAGATCAGTGTTTTGCACTTCCAAAGAAATGGTCGATGCGCCGCCTTGCCATCCCACCTTTCTTTGCAATGTCACTTCGCAGATGTCAACGGCTGCGTCGATGACCCGTGCAACAGCATCACTGATGCCACATCCGGTTCATGCACAGACCGTGTTGCGCCTAATGAAGACTTCACATGCACCTGCAATGCTGGTTACGAGTGGGTGCAAGCTACACTCAGCTGCAGGGGTAGGTGGCATGTGGTATTGTTGCTTGCACATTCCCATTACTATCTGTGAGTGACCACAACAAGGGCATTGGCGTCTGGCATCAACATACTCAATGGCAGATGCTGAATTGTGTCTGGTTGTTTTTGATATAATGGAGACGTCTCTGCATAAATGACCTCAAGACATTTGTTTGTTTGACACCAAGGTGTATGCGCCACTATTCACTGTGCACCACCACCGCCACCATGTTGCAGAGATTGACAGTTGCACCCACAATCCGTGCAACACAACAAGCTTCCCCAACACCAACGGGACATGCTTTGATCATGACCCCCCTGGTAGCAGCTTCAGTTGCGGCTGCAATACTGGATGGACCTGGGGCGGCTCAGGGTGTGTTGGTGAGTCCATGGCAGCGCTGCCACGTTGACTGCGCAAAACAAAGGTTTGGCATGCTTTGCAACGTCGTCTTTGGTTGATGTATTTCACAATGATCAGTGTCTTGCACTTCAAAGGAAATGGTCGATGCGCTGCCTTGACATCCCACAGTTTACATTGTCACTCCGCAGATGTCAACGCTTGCGTCAATGACCCATGCAACAGCATCCCTGATGCCACCTCTGGTTCATGCACAGACCGTGTTGCGCCTAATGAAGACTTCACATGCGCCTGCAATGCTGGTTACGATTGGGCGCAGGCCTCACTCAAGTGCACCGGTAGGTGGCATGCATTGCTTGTCGGTAGGGCCTTGGTGTGCGGCATCAACATGCTTAGCAGCAGATGCTTGATTGCGTCTCGCCTTCTCCAATCAACTAGTGAAATATCTATCAGACATGACGTCACACCATGATGTGATACCATAGTGTGTGCAACATCATCCGATATGCATCCACACTGCCATCATGTAAAAATGAAAGCCGCAGCTTCAATCCATGCAACACAACAAGCTTCACAACACCAACAGGACATACATCTGCACCCCCCACATAGCAGGTTACAACATGATCGATACTGTCCCATATTGGACCTGAGTGAATTTAGCATTTTTTTTGATGGGATTGATAAGACATACCTAGACTACCTAACGTCCATTTGTTTGCAAACTTGTTGTGGCAGCCTTAGGTGGGGCCATAGGTTTGACAACGGAGTGACGGAAGACAAACGCCCCAAGGCTCACATGCAGAGCTATCAGCGCTACAGGGTTGACACTTGGTTGCATCAATATTCCGTAACCATCTTCCTGTCAGAGGGCTTCATGACGGTTGACTGAGTGTGGATCCATCAACATACATTGTGTTGCCTTCAAGTGAAAACAATGTACAAGGTGTTGACTCACTTGCGTAAGCAGCTTGCCGAGAAGTCCAATGTGTTGAAATTTTGGCAAAAAGATATGTTGTTTGCATTTCAAAGCAAGCATGAACTTGACAGTCACGTATGTTGTTTTCTTGGCATGCCTAATCCAATATTGCAACCTAATGGGCTCACATGCCGACATCTACCCAAGTCATTGAGCCATGCACGATTCACATTTGTGGGCTGTTCACCTATGATCCCGGTGTGTGGTTGTCACCATTGTTCATGGCAGATATTGGCGGGTGCTTGTGACAAGCAAGACCATGTGTGATTGAAACATAGCAGTAACCTTCTACAAAAAATTATCACAGCATCAGTGATCACCACAGATACATTGTGGTTGCAACATACATCCCACACCCTTACAACTCTGGCACTAGATGCGTGCACGTTTGCAACTCCTCACTCCGTGCCAGGTGTGCATGCACAAGCAGCACTTGGTGCATTAATGCATAAGCAAAGCACAATCGACGTTGGGTGCATTCACCTGTGTCATTTGCTATCCCGTCCTCTGCATGTTGCCAGCGCATGGGGGTCCAAATGCCATCGTGACGGCACACTTCCCCTCCCCACTGTTGGGTCCCCCACGCAGTCTGCTAGCATGTGTCAACATGCATAGCAGGAAATCTGATATGATAGTACTTGCACGACATGCACTTATGCATCCATCACATGTCGCAAGCAGATGTGGAGCATACATGTATGCACTTTCCAACATCTGCAGCACAACACGCAGAGGCATCAGTCAACCAACCTGGGCGTGCTGATCGGAAATAGTTGTGTACACACGTCACATCTTGTTTGCTTTGTATATTTAATGCAGTTTAGTGTTGGCAGTGCACCGACTGCATGTGACCTTCTGATGTTGCAAGGGTGCATGTCACACTTTGCCTCGTTGCTATGGGTTTCAACATGATTTTGAAAAAAGTTAAACAAAGTAAAAGAGAGAATATGAAATTCAAGTGAGAGAGAGGGAATTTAGAGTAAAGGAAGAAAGTAAACATGCATCTTTCAAAATGTGGCCGATATGTGGCCACGCAACCTTTTGGCATAGTACATCCAACTAGATTTATTTTCAAGCTCGTATCACACACCCGGTGCAATGTGACATTGCCGCATGTTGTGCAGAGTGTGGAGTGGTTGTAGCAGATTTTCACTCATGTTTGTATCAAGGTGGTTTCGTCAACTGCTGGGGACTCGGAGCTGATGGTGAGTGTTGGGTGAGACTGCAAGCAACAAATAGCACAACATCTTCTTGTGCCGCTTCGTCGTTGTTGAACAAAACATGCCAAGTGGTATACAAACACTGTTTCATGTGTGATACTATGAGCATGACAAACTCATGTCCTTGACCCCAACATTTCCAAATTGTGCTTTGTTATGGCCTGACACTATGCATCCATGATGAACACATGCCGTGTCTGCTTTCTTACAGGGCGGCTTGGCACGGACAACTCAGACAACCAATATACGCCAGTACTTGTGGCTCGTTTGAGCACGGTGGCGAAGATGATTGCCGGTTACGATCACAACTGTGCTATTTTGGCGAACAAAACAGTAGCATGCTGGGGGGCAACCGTTATGGTAAGATGCTGGTTCGTTTGATCTGATAGCGCAATGAGCTGCAGATGTTGGGAGTTGGTGCTGAATCATAAGTTTATAGCTGTCACATTGTAGCACATTCCACTTTGACTCATATGCAAAAGCTGCGTGTGCCCAAACTTGCTCCCCTGTTGCCCACACAGCAGGGACCCACCATTGCAAGTTTGGTAAGCAAACAAGACATACTTAGGTAACTACTGCTCTGCATTGTGGACTTGGTATAGCCTGCGGGCTCTACACATGTGTCCCAGGCATCAGCTACTGTTCAGCTGTCAACTAGGTGTAGAGGCAGCGTATGCTCCTTGGTAAGCCTGTACTACGCCTTCATAGTGTTCTCATACGTTCTTTGTATTTGCATTACACGCACAACCCAAGGGGTGATCACAACACCGCAGTAGTGCAACTTGCGGCCATGTGTTTCATCACAACAACCACATCGTATGCGGCGTTGGCATGACTAATAAAGCTATGTCCTAACGTATTTGGCTATTGAAAACGTCTTCCAACACGTTTAACACCTTTCGTTGACACAGGGTTTGAACCATCTCTGGTGCCCAGCAAGGTTTCAAACTTCGCGTTGCTGCACAACAACATACTACGCAAACATCCGAGTAATCGTAACTAGCGCTTTGGCGGCCCTGCGTGCTTGCCGTGCAAGGTGGGCGGTTTGGGATTGCCTACTTGTTGTTCCCTCATAGTTGTGCAAGCCATCCACAAGAACTATCGTGCACTTTCATAGACACTTACGATAGCATACCAACCATTGGTGCCCTGCTGGTGAGTCATAACTGTTGACAGGCTGGTAGATGCAGGACAGCATGTGTGTCTCCTACTAGGGCAGAGCACTGGTCTAGACAGTAGACCTCCAGCCCCTGATTACTCACAATCTGCAAGACAGATTCCCACTTGGCATGTTGCCTCCTTATACTGAAAAACAAATGAAAGTTGCTTACTACTGAACAATATGACAATAAGACACTTATGCCAGTGGGCATCAAATACAACATGACAATCAGACACTTATGCCATTGGGCATCAAACCGTTTCTTCAAAGCTCAAGAATATTCCCATGATGGGTCCTTACCGGCTGAGTATCCATTTTCTTGAACGAAGCCTTTCTTGAACGAATTGGTATTGGTAATGCTGTCAATGACAAGTTTGAGCCATGTCTCATCTTTTGGATATCAACATCATGTTCAGGATGAAATTGGAGTTGTGCAAGTATCGATCAAGGTTTGCAAATGCAAATGCAAGAACCGGAAGGGTTTAGACTCCAACTTTGATTGAAATCGGATCATGTAACCTTGCAATGTAATTGAAACAAGCGCCCCAAAATGGGCAAGGACTATTGGTTCAGATTATGTTCAGGATTCAGGATGTGCGTCACAATAGTGTGTGCATACACGTATTGTGCTCTTGTGGTCACACAATCACAACGTCAATGCACCAGGAGCAACTGAAGCAATGACCTTGCAACTAGTCTAGATGGTGGTAGCCTTGGCAAGGTGTCCCTTGCAACAATACATTACAATATCGAAATCCTATGTATCAAAAGAACCAGGTGACCCCCTGGTGGGAACGCGCTAGGCAGCTGCTGCCCATTTTGGGAGATGATGCAATAGCCTACCCTTCTAGGGGCTTTCTTTCCCAAACGGCGCAGTGAAACCCCCCTGTCCTCCACCCCCTGAAACGGTCGATTTTGGAGTGATTTATAACCTCGGAGAGTGTTGGGGGCATCATAGGGCGCTTGTGGATGTAAACAGGAGACTGTGAGTGATGACGGTGCATGTGTGATGGTCATCAAACGACAAACGGAGCTCAAGGATGTATACATGCTGTTGTACGTTGAACGATAGGCTGCATGTTGATGGTGTATGCGGTCTTACATCAACTCAACAACTTCCACATATTGCTTCCTTGAGCATCTCACGTGCAAGGAGATGACGTGGAGCATGCAGATCGTGGTTATGTTATTTTTCGAAGTTTGTGCTGATGTTGACTGCACGGAAGGGGCACATTGCTTCTGTTATGTGAGGGGACTTCCAGGTGTCGTCAGTAGGAACCGTGATAACGGTATCTGCTGTTATCGATCGTTATATATAACACCTTTGGTGATATAACGGGGCCCTGTTATCAACAAAAGTGTTATCCCCACCCCGGGGCTTATCGGGTACCGGAATTGACGTACTTGTGCGGGTGATCTCAATCGCCCACAGAATGCGAAGAGGAAGGGTGCTAATATATGTGAAAGCCCCCATGAGCAGATCTGCTCGCTGGCTAGTGCCGGGGAAGAGGGTTAACCCCCTGCAATATTGGTATTGGTTATCGCTGGTTATTCTATAACGGTATATATAAGCGTGGTGATACCAAGCTTCGGCTTCGGCAGTTAACTAGGTCTGGAGAGTACCACTATGTGGTGAAAGTATCCAGTAATGAGGGAATGACAGCACAGTGGCAGCATATGCAGCGGCAGTTCCATCTCCCCTTCCCTCCTCCTTTATATATAACATCAATTGATGATAACAGGGGATACTGATATAAAATATGAATGTACTGCAGCCGGGCTGCTTACTGTTGATTCAAGCTGCAGCGGACCCCGACGTCCTCTGAGGGACTCAATAACCGTTTCCCTCATATTAGACATGCCTTTGGGCAGAGTTTTGTGCATGTTTAGGTTCCGGTCAACCCAAGCAGACTGAAACAGCTCTGAGCCTTGAACGGCCTGTCCTGGCTGCACCGTCCCTACCAAATCATACAACGAAACCGTTTCGTGATATCAGGAATGGAGATACCGCATGTCGAGGCATGTCGCAGGCTGGTCCTAAACAATCCCTAGTGATTGAAGTGAATGTCCCAGCCCTGTGCGTGTGCAGCCTAGCAACCTTTAGAAACACGTTCTGTATTGCTTTGTAAAGGCTCAACGTGCAATGGCGTGAGAACGCTCCCAATGCAGTGCCCTTTTCAACGGTCAAGACCGTCTGGTGGTTGAACTGCATGATCATGATGTTGGCCCCAAAGCAGTCCTGCTGAGTTGAGCGTTACAGGTAAGCTTCTTTGTTGACAACCAGCTTGCACTGGACCATCCCTGGACAATGCAAGTGCCCAGCACCTGCCTCTTCAGCAGGTGTCAAGGTTGGAGTGATGGCAACTCCATGCCATCGCCTGCTGCAGCCATAACTGTGCAGTCTTCAAGAAGGTGAGCTCCTCAGCTTCAAGTAGCTGACATTTGCAAGCACCTTCTCACACAGGCATCAGCAGACCTGCCCAGAATGTGCAGCAGTACTGTTGTGTCGTTGCTGCCCAGCTGCAAGCATGCCATGGATATGTCGAGAGAGGCAGCAGTCACCTCTTTCTCCCCACCGTTTGCAGGCCTTTGAATGAGGAGAATGCTGCAACAGCGTTGATGCCAAGTGTGTTTTCAAGGGCCAGATCGCTACGCACTCAGCAGGTAAGCAACGTTCTTCAGTCATTGAGTTGTGTACACAGTACATGTTACCTGCAGCTGCTGTGGGTAACAGACAGCACACTGATGCACTGGCTGGAAGCTGCAGGCTGACAAGGAGTTTGGCTGAATCGGAGTCCAGGTGTCATGTACAGCTGGGAAACAGACATGAGAGCTGGCGTAGGGCACAGCTGGTGTGCCGCCAGGCGCAGGCTGTTGAGGAGTTTGTACTGAGTACCCAAGCATCCTGTTTGAAATACTGAAAACAGCTGTCCTGCAGCTGGCGTAGGGCCTGAGAGACAGGGTGAAGTCAACCATGGACACCAAACTCAAACTGTTCTGCTGCCTTGTCATGTTTTGGTGTGTGCTTGTGCAGGTTGAGGAGATAAACACCAACAAATCCATAGACTTGCGGCTCTATAGAGCTAGGAGCCAACTGCTTCGACTGGTGATTGTCAACAGCATCAGCAACAGCCCGTAGATTCATTGCCATGCAGATGCTGAAGTTGTGCTGAGCCCACCGCATAGGTGGAGCACACAACTGTGGGTGGGTTTGTCTGCCAATGCTACTCTATGCCCCACAGTTCTAGGTCTGCTCGCCATGCCCCCCCCCCCCCCCCCCCCCCCCCCCAGGTCGACCTGCACAGCAACATCTGCAGGCCGCGGAAAAATAATTCTTACATTGTAACTAATGTTTGTGCCCAGTATGGCCTCCATCCGTTCTCTGTGTGCAGAACACGCCACCCATCATCTTCATCGCAAAGCAGCACAGGTTGATGGATTGACGCCAATCGCCACAGGATCCGGCGCAACTTGTAGGTTTGATCTACATAAGTACTGTTTGGGGTGGCTGCGGCCCAGAAATCAAGGCAGTTGCAAGAATATCCCGGAATTGAAAGTTTGACCGGGCGTTCATGCTACTTTGGCCAAAAACGTTTTTGGCTTTTAGCGGATTGCAGACAGCTCGGCTGGGTACCGTACCCCAACCAATAGGTTACCCCTACAAAAAGCTTCGCGGCAAGCCGCTGGACGGCCTGGTAGCTAGCAGCAGAAAAGCAGCACCAAGGGTCAACCCAACCAGTATGTTACAAACTTCATGTGCGCTGGCAGCGCTTGTAAACGTTGTTTCAACACTAAAAAACGTTATTTTGGCGTGTTCAGGGCGCGCACTGTCGCCTGGCAACTAGCGGTAGTCTTGAAGATGAGTCCTCGAAATCGCCACCGCTGAGGCAAACGTCTACAAAAGTTTTATTTTAACTTCTTGAAACACACGTTGTGCCACCAAATTGCGCCAGCTGTGACTGTCACTTGGGCCTGCTCAGCGGAAGTCACTTCTGTTGCTGAATGGAGCATGCAGCAGCAGCGGGCAAAGAGGAGTCGATGCGACATGTTGAAGCAGCGATCAGGGCGCTGCCATGCTGGGGGGTAAAACAGCCACACACATTAGTGTGCTGCACCAAAGCCCCCTTTATAAGGGGCTGACCACTGGGCCAGCTACATGTCCCACCCACCGGGGTGGGCATGTAGCTGGCTGTAGCTTGCCAAGGCGCCTGCAGCATAGGGTTGGGCTTGATTCACAGGCTCTATGCAGCAAGCCGGCTACTGACAGCTACATACGGCTACAAGCTACAACCACGAGGCATGGCTGCCCATGGAACTGGCTACAAGCTACAGAATGCAGGGCTGCTGTGTGGGGGCGTGCATGTCCAGCTGCATGGAGCCCGCTACAGCTGTCTGTACTACAGTGCTAGTAGCTGGCTACAGCCAAGCAGTACTGCCTGCCGGCAGCACAGCTACGTGTAGCTACACCCAGCTACAAGTCACAGCACGCAAGGGCTGCCCCTAGCAAATCCAGCTACAAGCTACACTTGCACACATCTGTACGTGTCCAGGCAGGGGGTATTGTGGTGTAGCTGATCTGGGGTCGGGGACTGTATGACCTATAAGTAACATCTGCCTTGGCAAAGATTGCAGCTACAGCCAGCTACATGGCTGCCCCTGTGGGTGGGACATGTAGCTGGCCAAGTGGTCAGCCCCTTTCCTTTATGCAGCATGCCCACGGCCCCCAACCATCAAGGTGCAGAACCACATTGCTGCCTCGGCACACCCACATGTTGGGAGAAGCCTGTACGACTACCTGTCACTACGCCTTCGACATGACTGGAGCTGCTAGCCCATCAACACACTGAGCACGGATAGCTGTCGAAACGGCGTGCATGAGGCGTCCTACCACAATGCATGCAAAACAGCTTGTCCACCAACATTGTCCACCAACAACACCCACACCCGCGCCGCCCACAACACAGTCCCAGCATCACGATGAAGGTGAACATGGTCCACGGCAGTGCACCCCTAATGCACACTACTACTGCCATCCTCTACTGCATTGCCCATATGCTGCAACGAGATTCAAACAATTGGAAGGGCAGATGGAACGATATCCGGAGGAACGGCCCGCAACGCTTGGCGGCTCTGCGCAGCATGGAGGGGGTCAAGGGGGGGGGGGGGGGGGGGGGGGGGGGGGGGGGGGGGGGGGGGGGGGGGGGGGTTACATGTTTAGGCTGAGTTGATCCTGTTAGGGTTTAGAGCGGGGGGTCCGGGGGGGCGCAGCCCCCCCAAGGTGCACAAGGGGGCAAGTGGGTGGGAGGCGGGGGGGGTCCGGGGCGCAGCCCCCCCCCCCCCCCCCCCCCCCCCCCCCCCAAGATGAACACTGGGCCAACTTTGGGGCTTATACTTTAAGGGGCGTCAGCAACAGTGTACCAAGCAAATGTGCTACAGCCTGTACAAGGTCCTGCCTGCGGAGGCTTAGATCATGGCAGCTTGTAGACAGTTATACACATCATATGAGCGATATACGATAACGTTATATTGGTTCCTCGTTATCTACAACGCTTGTTATATATATGAAAAGCCACGTGTGATATAACACGGCGCCGTTATCTGTTATCGCCAGTTATCCGATAACATTATATATAACGGCCAGGGAAGTAGGGACGGTACAGTAGTATGGGGAAGTAAAGGAGAGTAAAGGAGAGTGGAAGAGAATCTGGGTTGGTGATGGGGAGAAACCTGGTTGTGTTGGTGTTGAAAGGGACGATGTGTGGAGGTGAGGGTGACTGGAGGGAGCAAGGGGCAGGACCGAACGGTGACAAGGGCGTGCGTGGAGGGTGGGTGATCATGGCGGAAACCGGGGAGAGGGGCACAAGCAATTAAAACTTGGAGATACACATATTGCCAACAGGTTTGAGAAGGTGAGCTTGAATGAGTCACCCTACACCATCTAACCTAAGGCATGATGCCACGGGTTTCAAGCTGTGTCTGAGTAACATTATTTGTTTGACGGCCTGCAGGTGCGCTTGGGGATGGTACAACAACGTCAAGAGAAACACCTTTCATCATTCCCGACATCAGCGATGTCATCGACATCGATGCTGCATACCACACATGTGCCGTCGTTTCCAACGGCAATGTCTGGTGCTGGGGTGATAATCACTATGGTAAGCCAAAAGTTTGAGCAACGACATTCTACAACATCACATAATCTTGCTTGCAGCATCTTTACATCATGTAACATGTTGTGTTTGCTTTTTTTTGAGGACTGCTCCCTACTACTGTGTGTTATTGAAACAAGATTGACAAAGCTTGGACCATCCACTCTCTGTATGGCAGATGGTTAGCTTGGGTTGCAATAAGTGGTTACATGGTATGGTCGGCTGCTACGTACAAAGGAAACCGGGACAATGTTTTCCCCTGCCAATGCTGTCAAGTCTGTGGGTTGTTGGCGGCGCAAGTAATAAAATCTACAGTCACACAGATTAACTTGCGTTTTTCCTCAACCCTACAACTAAACCTTCCTACAGTGGTTCCTACTCTGAGTTTGCTAAACCCGTTGTACTTCATACAATAGCTCAAATCATTTGATGCTAAGCTACATAGGGTGGTGGTATGTAAGCTGTGGCCAGCAAATTTCAGCACTTGTTTGTTACAACGAAGCGTGTTACAATGCTGGAATACAATATTTACGCCACAATTATATCATAATAACACAAACCCTAGCCCTTCGCCCTTAACCCTAACACCCTTAAACAATTATATTATGTATGATTTATATATCATACACGACCATATATCACAACGCCACCAGGGCAAGCATAAGATGCCCCATGATATCTTTTGACAGAATTGCATTTTTTTTCACATACAACTTGATTGGTTCAGCGATGACTTGTTACCGTTTCACTAAAACGTGGGCAGCTGGTCTGCACTGTAGCCAACGGATTGCTAGGCATGTTGCACATGGTCGTATTATTTTGTGTAAGTAAGCCACATAAGCAAGCACCCAAGGAAGGGAGACTATGTTTTTATGGGGGGGGGGGGGGGGGTATGTTACATGGGCATTCTCACCAAATTTCAATGGCACTAACCACCAGTATTGAACCATGTGAACCTGATTAGTAGTTTCTCGCCACGCTTCAAAGCGTTTGAACTTCCGTTGACTAGTATGAAGAACATGTAAAATCTCACATTATCAATGAGGCAATAATTGTTCTCCCCCCCCCTCTGTGCCTTGAGAGAGAGCCACCGAGCACACCGTGGGGCTTATACATGTAGCAGGATCAAAGCAAATTTCTTGCAGGTGTGTGTTGTATTTCATCCAGTGTGGAGAGTACCGCACAGTGGTGAAAGTACTACTTGTACCCCCCCCCCCTGCAAGAGTTTGAAGGTTGGAACTGTATTTTACAGCATAGGGTGTTTCACGAAGTTGGGGTTTGTTGAACTTGTAACAAAATATGGGGGGTGGAAATGCCATTGGGTGACATTATACGTGTGTTGTCAGGGGGGGGGGGATAAAGTTGGGGACACCACCCTGAAAAAGTTCCAACGGGCCCAGACACCCCCCACCCCCCCCCCTACCCGTAAAGCTGCGTTTCAGGGCCCCACGATGGTTGATATGCATATATACGTATTTAACATAGTTTCTACACCCTCAGAACCGTGCTCCAAGCTCCCCTGAGGCCTGATTTCGGAACAGTGATCTCAAGATCGATCAATGGTGCTTTGCATCCTGCATCGGCCCCAGAGTGCTCAGCAGCATTGTAAGGGCATCCTTATGTTACCATAATACATTGACATGACTCTGCATTGCTGTACATCAAGCCCAACCAACATACAGGGCCACTGCCCTCAACCGCCAGTCAACCGCCGCTGTGCTGCTGCCTTTCTCAGCCTGGAGGTTGCTTAATATGTATTGTGAGGCTACACAAAGGCTTGCAATCGATAGTATGTGATGTAAGCTTCAAAATGAGCAGCTTACGAGGTCAAATGGGCTGCAAACAAAAAAGTTACTGAACCCTGTGAAGAAAGTTCAAATGGCCCAAGACCACCCCTCCTCCCCCCCCTCCCTAAACCCCCTCACATTTCCTTCTAATTAGGTTCAAATGAAAGCTATTAGTATAACGGCTAACGCCCAGGTGGCGTCAGTACTGGATCGAACCCTTCCACGTGGTTTGTAAGACTGTTGGAGGCATGACTGCAGTGATGATACTGTGATGCTACTGTCCAGCTGCTACACACTTACTGTTGCTGGCCTGCTGCTGCTGGGGTACCCCAGCCGGTGGTACTGCCTCCCCTCACCAGGCTGGAATCAACACGGAATGACAATTGTGAGCACTCGCAATCGCACAACAGCACAGCGACAATAGCGTTTTGTCGTCTGCTGCTGAAGTCAGTCATACGCACGTCAGTCCAAGGTACTTGGACAACTGTCGTTTGCGGAGCTCGTAACCGGTTCCCATTTCCTAAACCAAATGCCCTCCACAATGACCAAGACATAACCATATACGCAAGTGAACGTTTGACAGGTGCCTCCGTGGACCTCTGTGACAGCAACAGCAGACGGGTGAACGAGTCTAACCTACGAGCAACTTCGTGACTGCTGCTGTAGTGCAAGCGCTAGCCCAAAACATCTTCTTACGGGTACATGCTTGCGCTTTGAAGGGTTGTCGCTTGCTGTTCTCGCGTTAGCCATCGTGCAAGGAAATGGTGCATGTATATGGGTTTGATGGGTCTTCACACAGGCCCTCTGGTGGAACAGACGTGCTGCAGTCATCAACGACAAATATGCCTGCATGGTTTGACACTCACCGAATTTGCATTGCCCTCAGCATGGACTGCCTGCACATATGCTCTCGCAGCACAAGCAGTTCGCACCTTTCTACCGAACACCATCACAATCCGCATCATCAATTCATTCGTTATCGCCCAGCCCGGGCGTGGTGCGGCACTTTTGGGAACGGAATGTGGACTCGTTTTTGGCTGTCATGTGCGGGGGTGTGAACTTGCAACGTATAAAGCTCTCAACCTTAAGGTTTCGATCTAATATATAACATATCCTGAAGTTTCCAGGCCAAAGTGTAGGGTGGTGCTGTCCAGCTGACAGACTGCCCCCCCCCCCCCCTGGTGTTGTTATTTAAATGTTGCTTGTCACTGGATGTTACTTTGACAAGTTAGAGCTTGGCATGCATGAAATTGCGATGAATGCTACCTGTTTTGTATAAACCTGCTGCCCGTCAGCCCAATCACCGCCATTGTGCTTGCATGCAGGTCAGCTGGGTCATGTTGAAAGTGCGAGGAGTGACGTACCAGTGCTGGTGGCAGGGCTCACTGATGTTGAGACTGTCTCGGCAGGTTTTCGACACACATGTGTTGTTCTGAGAAACGGCAAAGCTTGTTGCTGGGGCTCAGGCGTTGATGGTGAGAACAAACAAGTCAGCTTGGCCAACCACACGATGCAGCATTGTGTACAAGCTTGCTCGATTTGTCATTCGCCTGGACATCAAACAACAACCACCTCAACCATATGCTTTAATATCTCTTTGTCGACATCATCAACTGGTTTGACAACGTTTGCGTGCCTGTCACAGACTTGAGTCGAGTGGGACACAAAGAGGCGCTATTGTAAACAACTAACACACGTAAGCATTTGCTCATGTCATTGTGTTGCAAACACCACAATGAGTTTGTTGATCAAGACCGTGCACATGCTTGCTTGCAGGTGAACTTGGGGATGGAACAAGAACATCAAGAGCGACACCTGGTGTGGTACCTAACTTGAGTGGCGTTCGGAGCATTCATGCTGGCGCACAGCACGTGTGCGCTGTCATGCTGGATGGCACAGCTTGGTGTTGGGGTTCGAATTATTATGGTGAGCACAACAGAACATTGCAACCCTCTTGTTGGGGTTGGTGGATCCTTGCCACCCACCGGGGGGGGGGGGGGGGGGGGGGGGGGGGGGAGGGGGGGGGCAGAAAATAAAGCCTTGGGGACACCACACTGAGACAGTGCAGTAATGCCTCCCCTGATCCCCCAAACAAGTACGGAAATGTTTAGATCCAGCACTGACGCCACCTGGGTGTTAGACGTTCAAGGAATAGGAACATGATGCTACGACCGGGCTTCATCGTCACACTCGGCGTATGTTTTTGGCTCAAGGATCCACTGGCGGACCGCCGGGATTGACCTCCATATTAGGGGCAGCCAATTCGCCACAATGATGATTCAGCATCGTGTACACCACAATGGTCATCACATCTGCCACCAGAACCCCATACGTGCCTTCTACCGGGATCATAGCCTACTTAACTCCCCCGTACCAATTTTGAGCGCTTCCCCACCATTTCAACGGTTGGCATGAACAAAACACCAAGCCGTGAGTGGGGTGACACCGGTGGGATACGCACCCACACCTGTAGTCGTTCTATATAACTCTTATCAAGGCACGACACAGCGTGTAGCCTGCCACATAGCAGCATGCCTATTAAAAAGGCCGACTTCGTGTACTGCTTGTGAAGGCCCCACGCGGCTTGTGAAGTTCCACAAACGCTCAGCAAAAGCTTCTTCTGCACTGATCGCCATTATCTTGTTGTCTTTCTGCGCCCTCCTGCTTGTTTGATATACATTGTGATGGTACAAAAACCTAGATAATGACAACAACTTTCGAATGAGCCGCTACGGGATCAATCCAACTGCTGGCAAATAAGGATGCACACTCCTTGGAAGAAAATCCAATGCATGGACATGGGTTTACAAGGCATGGCTAAGGCTTGGTGGAAATGTGGCCAAGGATGAAACACATCCCGCCCAAGGGACGACCCGCCCCGGCCACGATCTCGACCATGGCCAATCATCTCTCCTTTCGGCATAGTGCTCACTGGTCAATATGTCTTGCTGCGTTCAGGGCAGTTGGGTGATGGCACCACGACCGACAAGCTGACACCTACATTGGTACCTGAATTGGGCAATGTTCAGAGTCTTTCTGCTGGAGATTACCACACGTGTGTTGTGTTGGCAAATGGCAGAGGACTGTGCTGGGGGTGGAATGAATATGGTGAGTTGTACATCATTGTCGTGAGTGATTCATCATTGGGCGATCTCACAAATCAATGTCAAACCCCCGTTGGTCGTGCATGGTGTCGATGCCTGCTCAAACATGATTCGACCTTAAGTGCAATCAACTTATGTGCGTGGCTGAAACAACTTGAAACCCAACCTCACTTTGTCGGTATCAACTTTGCATGTGGATGTTATACATGCAGCATCTACCAGTTGGTAGCGGTCAACCGTACGGCATGTGTGCTTGCACCTCAGGTCGGCTTGGCACCAACTCATTAGATGTGAAGACCATACAACCAGTTGCGGTTGTTACCAACAAGAGCTTCAGGAGCATTGCGGCGGGAACCCACACATGTGCGGTTGCTATGGATGGAACTGTGTGGTGTTGGGGTTCGAACGCCTACGGTATGTACCGGAATGCAAATGTATTAGAGCCACACCATTTGCACTCACAAATGCATTGTTGCCCTATGCTGTTGATCTCTAGGGCAGCACAGTTGTTCAACCAATCTCTATACCGATAGGGGGGCCCTGTGATGGGGGCGCGCTAGGCAGGTGGACGCCACAGGCACCTTGCAGATGTAGTGGGGTGAAGTAGGGAAAGTGTTTGCGGAGGCCTGAAGGCAGCTGGCTGCTCGTCGTGGTAGAACATGCAGCAGTAAACCATTCCAGGGGCTTTGTCTAGCGAACAATGCAATAAGCCCCGTTGATTTGTTTGGGATGATCCATATGAAAGGTAGGATCATCAACGCATACTGTACTGTGTGGAATCTGCAGCCGTTGTAAACATATTTGAAAAATATCAAATTTCTTGATGTTTCTGACTTCTTCGAAATGACTTTTATTTTGTCCTTGGGTGGCATGTTGCTGGTTACATAATGACCCCATGCCTCAACACAACCACATGATGCTGTTGGTTCAGGTGCAAAAATTGCCAATGCACAAGTAAAAATGGCTTGTTGGCAATTGCATGCAATCTGAGATTCTGTCCTGTGGCGTGATTTTGTCACCTATCAAAATTAACTTGGGCATACCTTCCATGCACAAGTTCCACACAGGGGCAGGCGTGTCACCTTGTGCAAGAATTGTGCCAAACACGGCATACAACCAGAGACGGTTGCATACTAGTCAAGCCAAGACAGCACCATGGCATCCAACCAAACGAGGTTGGTGTCCAGGCACAAAAGACATCCTTTGAATGTCTTGTTTGTGAAGGTTAACGAGCATTCAAGCAAGCAAGGTGGGTATCCAGTCAATCAGACAGCCATGCAGACGGGGCTCCGTGGCGTACACTTCAGTGCCAAGGCAGACTGCCATGCACTTGGATGACAAGTGGCACCCTGCCCACATAATGCACATCAGGCCCACCATGCGCAAAATTGCAATTGCAAAACATGTGCACCAGGCTGAAGTTGACACACACCCAGAAAGCAGGCCATGTCATGACCTCTAAGTTTCGGTGCAACACAAAGCGCTCTCGTTCAAGTAAGCCACTTGTGGCCCCCTGGTCATCCACCTTGCAGCAGCACCCTACGGCACAGGGTGGCACCATCAGTCGAGGCCGCAAGGCTTCACATGCAACATGCCAACCACACAACAATCGCAACCATACGTTGCACATGCAAGTCAGCTGTTGGGCAGAGCATGTCATCTGTCGCAACCTGCATTGTGCCTCACACACAACATTCGCAAAGGGTCAATCTTTCATGCTCTAGCACATAGCGACCATGCTTTCACTGCCACCCGTATCATGCCTTTGAGCATAAAACTTCCAACACCATCCATCCACATCACAATTTTTTGACTGCATTGCACTGCTGCTGTTGCATGAGCACAACCAACCTTCACTACACCATGACACTGTCTCATCATCATTACACGTGTTTCCGGCCAGGTTCATTGTGCATGCAGCAAGCTGCAAGCAGCAAATCGACCTTGGTGCAAGACAAGCAAGACACCACCAGGCGACCAGTGACCTAGGACACTAGAAAGCCTGTGCCAGTTACGGCCACAACGCAGGCATACAAAGGGCATAAAAGCAGCAGCGCTGACACGGGCTGCTGACGACCACCCCAAACATGCTGCTGTGTGGTTTCAAAACCAAACTACTGTAGTGGTATTCCCGAGGACCTGTGGTCAGCAAGTCGCTCGAGTGCCCCAAGCAAGCACTAGGCGTAGCTGGGTGAGCAGAGCTCTGCAACCCACAACAGTAGCTGTTTGCCAGGTCACCACTTCAGCTGCTGTGCAACCACATATTGAAAACCGCCCCAGAAAACCATCCATGTGGCATCCATATGTCCGTGTTGTGGGATAGGGCGGGGTGATCCTGTCTCACCTTGAGGGAATTCCCCTGTGAACTTCATCACCCCACAAGTGATGGTGCCAACATCCTTGCCTACGTTTTGCTTGACCTGCAACACCATAAACAACAAGCATTGTTGTAGGTGCATGTCCCACCTTCATAGTGGCGGCCCTTTCAATTTCAAACTACCTTTCAGAATACTGCGCTCCAGCAAGCACATGACTAATGACACTTTTAACTACTCATTACTGCTTGTTTTTGCCTGCAGGCCAGCTTGGCATCGGGCCCCTGATGGCATCAGAAGAGCTGTCTCGGGTGCCAGTACAAGATATTGGCATATCAGGCGTTTGTGTGCCATAATGTGTGCGCGTGCTCTGTCGTGTGTGAGATAGATGCGGACTGTGCACAGTGCGGTCTTGTGGTTCGGCATCTTCTGTCGCTTGCTTAGAGGGACGTCCTTGCACGCGTGCTGATGCCAAATCGTTTGTTGTTGTGTGCAGTCAAATACACAACATCAAATTTCTGTGTGTGGCTTTGAGTTACTTGGGTGCATGCAGTGTGTGCTTTTGTGCGCTGGTGTGTGTGGTTGTGGTGGTGCTTGTGAAAAGGCGATGTGACAGGTTTTGCATGTACACCTCGTGTGATGCGTACTTGTTGATTTGATGAGCCAACCTGGCCAATTTGGCCAACGCATTGTACACAACCAATTGTACACAACCAATTGATCATGACATAGCAGAACAATGTGAACGTGTATTCTGCTGCATAAACCGCAGTCCATCTTGGTTGTAACCTTCACTCATTGTGGGGCTCAGGATCTCACTCTTTGCCCAAGGCTGACACAGACACGACATGCATGCATGGCTACAACTGTGTCACGCCTACATCCCCCTAAGAAGCACGAGACCCACAGACACACGCCCGGCGTAGGCTACGCCCACGTGCACTCAGGCAACCTGACAACACAACCATCCAAGGACACTCCCAAACAAGCAAACCATCAAAATAAATGCAGGCAGGGACAGAGAGACAGGGTTGCAAGTTGTGGCTGCAACACACATAGCAACAACAGACAACAACCACCCGACCAGGGTGGACTGCATAGGCTGGCATGCATAGGCTCTCACTGCAACGTGATAGCAGGGTACATCAAGGACCTAGCTAGCACTACACCTACACTATTCAGTGTCTCTGCACTACATAATGTAGTGCCAGAATTTTTCCAAGGGTGGTTATTGAGAGACAAAATTAATGAATTATTTGCCGCAAACAATTCTCCTGAAAATTGCCAGCAGAAACACATCTACATCATTCTGGCATGCAGGCAAGACTGGCACACTGTGATGGTGGTCGACCCCTGTGACCGGCTGCCTGATCTGCAACTGCAACCTGCCTGCAGCAGCAGCTGGCTGCTGCAGGCAAGGGTGCACTGCAGCCAATGCAGCATGATCGCAGATACTGTAAGAAGAAAGGCACTGTGCAGCTGGTTCAAAAGCACACTGGCACCAGCTGTTGTTCCTTGGCAGTCCTACTGCTCCATCGCTGTCCTGCTGCTTTAAGGCAATCCAGCGACGTGCACGGAGGTCACAAAACCAGCTGTACTGCAATATAAAATCGATCTTCTGCAGCCGTTCGGCCGTTGCTGCGCGGCTGTTGGCTGTTAGGCATGTCACAAGGCGTTGCGGTGTTTGCTGAAGGCACAATGGTGATGAGCATTGCGCATGCATTGATGCAAAGCACTGCAATTGAAAGGTCGGGCTCACTCTCAATAGCGCACGTATGCAGCGAGCGCACTGACAATATGGTACAGTCAACTGACAGTTGACTGTAAGTGAATCACCCAAGGTGATGATTTTAGAGTTGTTAGTGTCACGCTGGTCACAGTTCTGCGCTAAAAAAGCACACGAAATATTGCTATGATTTCTATGAGTGTTGTGATGCAACTGGCTGACAGCGTGGGTTGGACTGCTGGTGACGATAGTCTAGTCACTAGACATGTACAAGGTGAGTCAACAGTGCAGCATGCATATTGAGCAATGCAGCCAGCACTGTGCTCTCTCAGGTTCAGCGTTTCTCGTGAATTCATAAGGCTTACACTTGTGTTGTAGACCGCACATAAACAATCAAGCTGTTTATCAGCCGATCTGGTGCTGACATGTCAGCCAGGGTTCAGTGTAAATGTGCCAACAGAGCAGCTGCAGGTCACTTTGCCTCTTATCCTCTTACTGGCCTAACTGTCGTGCACCGAGCAGCACCGCACAGCGCGTGCAACTGGGGCAGGTCGGGGGCTAGGCTTGCCAAAATTAATTAATTAGTTGCGTCGCCTGCGTGCATCATTTGGGGTTTTCTAAGGGGATTTTTTTCAAGGGGGGACAAAATTAATTGATTAATTAATATTTTTTTCTTGCATTTGCTAGCAGAGTGACTTCTGGCATGCAGGCAAGACTGGCACACTGTGATGGTGGTCGACCCCTGTGACCGGCTGCCTGATCTTCAACAGCAGCCTGCCTGCAGCAGCAGCTGGCTCTTGCAGGCAAGGGTGCACTGCAGCCAATGCAGCATGATCCCCAATACTATATGAAGAAAGGCAGTGTGCAGCTATTTCAAAAGCACACTGGCGCCAGCTGCTGTTCCTTGGCAGTTCCTACTGCTCCATCGCTGTTCTACTGCTTTCGGGCAATCCAGCCACGTGCACGGAGTGACCTCCGGCGGAAAACAAGCTTTACTGCAACATGGAATCGATCTTGTGCAGCAGTCTGGCCGTTGCTGCGCGGCTATTGGCTGTCGCAAAAGGCGTTGCGGTGTCTTCTGCGCAATGCATTGATGCAAATCTCAACAAGATAAAGGTATTGCGTACTCCTTCTCAACAGCGCAGATATGCAGGGAGCACACCGAAAATGTGGTAGGTGAATCACCCCAGGTGATGATGTTAGAGTTGTAGGGTTCTGGTAGTGCCACGCTGGTCACAATTCTGCTCTACTAAAGTACACGAAACATTACTATGGTGTCTATGAGTGTTGTGATGCAACTGGCTGACAGCGTGGGTGGGACTGCTGTTGACTGGACAGGGTGAGTCAACAGTGTAGCATGCATATTGAGCAATGCAGCCAGCACTGTGCTCCCTCAGCTCCAGCGTTTCCCTTGAATTGATAAGCCATACACTTGTGTTGCAGAAAGCACATCAACAATGAAGCTCTTGAGCAGCCGATCTGGTGCTGACATGCCAACCAGGGTTCAGTGTACATGTGCAAACGGAGCAGCTGCATGTCACTTTGTTTGTTAAACTCGTATTGGCCTAAATGCAGTGCACCGAGCAGCCTCGCGAAGCGCGTGCCAGCGGGGCGGGGCGGGGGCTAGGCTTGCCAATCTTGATTTATTGTTGTCATCGCCTGCGTGCTTATTCATGACGACATCTACCCATCTTAAAAGTTAACTTTTATTCACAGGCCTCCAAACCCATTCGCAACCATTTGATCGTTATAGGTGTATCAAAAAGATTCTTTTTACACTTGCACAGGCTGCGGGGAGCCTCCTGGGCGATAAACGCACAACAGCAGACGGGAGACATGTCTCAAAGTCCGTTTCGATGCCAAACGTGTCTTAACTGCTGCCGTTTGATTGCTTTGGAGTGAGTTCTGCAGCCGTTCAGGCGCCCAGAAAGAAACAGCTGTTGCCATCATTTCAAGCTGTAGTAGCTGAAACAAGTACGTAACATGCCTTGCTCGTGCAAAGCAAGTGCTGGTACCTGTTAGAGTTGTTTGAGACGGTTTTGCGTGCCGGGCTTGGTCAGGACCCATGTGCTGCAGTGGAATTTCAGCATCTCCCGGCATGCCTCGATTGAGCTGCCGAGGCTAGACAATGTTTCTTGAGAGTAACCTTAACGTTTGCGATTAGGCTTGCGAGCGCAGCTGGCCTGTGCAGGGAGAATGGCTGACCCCACCTTCTAGGACACAGGGGTAGATCCTGTCATGGTTACCGCCACAGAGCAGATATAACCCCCGCCATGTCCACACACTTAGGACTGTGCCAAAGCTGACCGTCCAGGCGAACGATCAAGATACTGCAAGTTGCTGATATGGCGGGTGAAGTGCACAACCTGCTTGAAATCAGCGATGTCTTTGGTGCCACCACGTGAGAGACTCACGCTCGGAGCACCACACCATCGTTGCCACGAACCTCATCAAATCTGAAGGGCCCTTGAAAACCTCACTCAAAGTGGGCACGTGAACCGACACAACCTCCAACGCTAGACCACCGGGTTTGAACTGAGCTGGCTCACGACAACTGGCAACATGCAGATACTAACCCTTTAACCCCGGGAGGCGCATTTTTGGCCCAAAGGTTTGCAAGACTATATCTTTGTGCCCACTTGGTGTCTGGACAATCTAAGCACAGATTCTGAAAGCCTAAGATGTGTACTGTCAACATTGCTTGTTATTGTGCGCGCACTTATGTATGCGCAATTACCGGTCGACGTCGAGGTGTACAGCAGCAATGGTGCAAGGTGTACTGAAAGCCAACATGGGGGGCTTTACACTCCCTGAAAAAAATTCACATAGTATGTATATCTTACACAAGCTTGATCTTGTATTTACTCTGGGTACTGGCAACAGCAGGCGGACTTGGTGCTGGTTGACAGATGGTCGATGGGTAGACATCAACAGCAGCAGACTGTGCAGCAAAGCAGTTCTCCGCATTTGTAATATGATTAAACGTTTGTTTGAAGCATACAAAGCTGTTTCGTCGCCGTTGCTGTCACCGATTTGAACTTTATTCCCACTGGTCAACCTGGCTCGTGGAAGCCAGGGGCCCTATAGCAGCAGTATAAGTGGGATTGAGGCCTTTTCGCTCCTTGTAGGGACGACTGACATACATATGTATCTTGTTAAGCCTTGCGGCGGGTGCGGGATGTCGCCAGGGAAACGCAATACACCTCCCACTTGGACCCTTTGACGGGTCAACCTTTGGGTTGACTTTGAGGCGATATTGTAAGCTGAACACGCCTGAGAACTGCCAGCGCGCAGCAGCATGTTGTAACACATTGTCTTGTTGACCCCTGGTCCAAGTTTGACTCCAATTGGCCCAGTGTGGCCAAAGTTATTGCAATTCGCATCCAAGGGGTCCTGGGGCCAAAAAAGCCTGCCTAGAGACCGGGCTTAAAGGGCTAAAGCATCTGCACTCTTGGCAAACTGCTGCCCGATCACCTAAAACACAGTTGCATCAATACCCTAAAACAAGCGGCGCATATGATCAACATGGGAGTGCGCGCATCGGGGCACTCGATATCATCAGGCATGTGCAGCTGTAAAAAAAATAAAATTTTCGTTTTGTCCAATTTTCTTGAAAATGAAGTTTCTGTGGTGTCTGGGTGATCAATGTATTGTTACATAATGAAGCCACGCCCCAGAACAGCCAACATGGTGTTTGCTGCTTAGGGTGCAAAACCTGCCAAAACAAGTAAAAAATGACTTGGCTGCATTTTTCACGAAAATCAATTTTGTGATGTACGCCAGTCCCCCACGGCATTGACCTTGTACACACCATGCCAGGTCAAATCCCCACAGAGATCATATTGTACATGCTTGCACCCAAGAAGGGTTGCGCACTAGGCCAGCCAAGACAAGTTGTATCCAGCCAAATGCGGAGACTCTCTCTTGAACACCAGGCACGCAACACAGCCAAACAGAACAGATGCACCACTGCAATCAGCCAAGCAGATCAGATGCAGTACACTAGTCCAAATTCATGTGCCGACTGTCACAAGCCGCAAACATGCAGCCTTGTGCAGGCCACCCCCCCCCCCCCCAGCACGGCAGCTGTCAAAACCTCCCTCCTTTGTCTCCTTTTAGCCTTGTACGGTGGGTTCATCTGGGGCTTCCTTCTCTGGGTTGTCGTGCAGCACTCAGCACCCACTTGGAGACCACTGGTAGCAACCTTATCATCACCCTGCAGCAGCACACATAGTTGCAACACCATCATGTGAGGGCGCAAGGTTTCACATGCAGCATTTCAATCATACAAAGCCACGAATGACACACTGCACATGTAGGCCAGCTGATGTGGAGAGCATGTAGTCAAGCTGCATAGCGCCTGACACACTTCTTTGCCAATGCTTTATGCTCATGCATATAGCGCCCATGCTTTCACTGCCAACTTGCATTACGCGTGGTGATACCAAGCTTCGGCTTCGGCAGTTAACTAGGTCTGGAGAGTACCACTATGTGGTGAAAGTATCCAGTAATGAGGGAATAACAGCACAGTGGCAGCATATGCAGCGGCAGTTCCATCTCCCCTTCCCTCCTTTTAAAATTATGCCTATGACCTTGGAACTGTCACCCATTCCTGCCATCCACATAGCTGCACCCCTGTTTTGGCTGCACTGCACCGCTGCTGTTGCATGAGCGCAACCATCCTTCACTACATCCTGACACTGCCTCACCTTGAGGGAGTTCTTCTGTGGCCTTCATCACCCACACGTGACGGTGCCAACATCATGACCCAAGTGTTGCGTGACCTGCAGCACCAACAGCAGCAACAAGCAATGTTGTGAGAACGCATGCCATACAGTAGCACTACTGCACATCCGTCATGGTCGCTTGTTGGCTGCATCACCCCTGTTGATGACTGTTTGGAACGTCCTAGGCAATACCACTATCTTCAGCCTGCCATTGAACTGCTGCTGATTGGATACTGCGCTGCAACTGTATCAGACAAGGTGCCAGGCAGTCCCAAGAATGGCGCCACCCTGTACTTGCCAACAGAAACTATCATGTCGCTCTCACCTTGCGACAGCCCTGCCAAAATGCGCAATCAGCCCGGCAACCAGTAACAGCAGCCTTGCTCTTGTCCTTCACCACTCCTGAGGCAGCATGGCAGCAGCACCATGATGTACAGTCAAGTACTATGAGGGCTGTCCTGGCAGCATCATTGGGTAGCTTACATGCAGCTGTACGGTCTACATCACAAATATGCTGAACCACACGCATTTGGCATGCCATTTGGCCACAGGGTTGTTTTGCTCAGTGGCGGCAAGCATACTGGCCGCAAGCAACCAAACATGGACACGAGCGGAGCATGATATACGCTGGCAAATGCTGCACTGCACTGCTTGACATAATAGCTGCTTGGGCCAGGGTGCACTTTGCCAAACAGTATGACCACCCTTTCCAGGAGTGCTCCCCCATACAAACATTGTGCCACTCACCTGCCGCTTTGAGCTATCCATCGCTCATCAGGCTCTGACCGCTGGCAGGACCCTGCCACTGCATTCGAGTGGAGGCATGCCTGCTCTGGTGCTTCGAGCTGCTTGGGCGAAGCAGTGTCCTGATGGTGTCGAGTGCTTGGGCGAAGCAATGGCCTGATGGTGTCCCCTGGCGGTGCTGCAATGGTGACCACTGGTCCCGGCATCATGGATGTGGCCATCATCAGCATGTTCCTGGTCATGGCGGCATCAGCAGCTAGCACAGCACTCAGCAGGGGCGGGGTGGACGAGGATGACTTTGATGCAGGCTTCAGGCAACCCACCCTAACACGTGTCCATGTTGGTCTGGTCAGCCTGGCCCGTGAGCTGAAGGGTGATCTGGACCGCATCGCTGCTCGTGCCGACACAGGCAGCTCACAAGGGCTGCACCAGCTGTTGCAAGAGGTTGTATTGGCGTTGCTGCGCAACCCAAGTACTGCATCTACGGTGCAACCAGCCAGAAGACCTGCAGCAGCACCAGCAGTCTCGAAACCGCCTTCAACTCTGCCTCTGTCAAGGAGCGTTCAAAGTTTGAGCAGGAAACTCTGGTCAACGTCGGTGGCAGCAGCACGCGGCGCAGCAGCTACAGGCCCAGCAGCAGCGGCAAGCCTGATGAGCTGATTGTGGTGACGATGCTGGTGGCCACTGGGTGCAAGGCGAATATCCCTGAGAAGATCAATAGCTTGACGGACCTGAAGGCAGCACTTGAGGCGTTGGGTGGCTTGCCTCAAGATCAGGTGCTGGGCGTGGAGCTGCTGTGGACACCCCAGGTGAAGTGCAGCAGCGGCGGCGGAAGCAGCACAGGGGCAGCGGGGGCTCCCGCTCCTGGACTTGCCTGGGGCACGGCGGGGGCGACAGCCACAGCCCGCAGTGCCGCCGCGTCGGCCGCAGCAGCTGCAGGCAGAGCGGGAGGAGGTGGGCGAGCAGCAGCAGGGACGGCAGCAGCAACAACAGCGGGGGCAACGGCTGGGGGAACAGCAGCAGCAGGGCAAGCAGCAGGGGCAACGGCTGGGTGGACCACAGCAGCAGCCAGGCCAGCAGCAGGGGGGGCCACGGCAGGGTGGCCAGCAGCCAGGGCTTGGGCAGGGGGAACAGCAGCGGCAGCAGCAGGGGCAAGGGATGGGTGGACAACAGCAGCAGGGGCAGCAGCAGCAGGGGCAACGGCAGGGTGGCCAGCAGCACGGGCTTCTGCAGGAGGCACAACAGCAGCAGCAGGGGCAACGGCAGGGAGAACAGCCGCAGCAGCACGCGCAGCCGCAGCAGCCCCCCGGGCGGTGGATGCAGGGGGGGAGGGAGAGCAGCAGGGGCGGATGCTGCAGCTACCTGCACAGGCCGCGCCATTCCCTGTCCAGTTTGAACGCGAGCAGGTGGCTCGCCAGCGGCAGCAGGCAGCAGCGCAGGCGCAGCGTATCGCGGAGTTAGAGGCGGAGGAGCTGACCTCGGATGACACCACTGACACAGACTCGCAGTCTGTGTCGAGTGACTCTGCCCAGCTGCTTAGCGACGACGAGGACTTTCAGTGGGCAGGGACGTTTGGGGAGGGTGGGGTGCTGGACAGCTCTGATGATCTGGAGGACTTTATGCCTGGGGAGTGGATGTAGGGCAGTGGCGTTGTGGTTGGGGAGTGGTGTGGCTGCTGGGGTGGGTTGGGTTGTGTCGAGTATTTGCTGTCTTGTGCATGCATTCTTTTTTTACCCCTTGGCTGGGGCGGCTGGCTTCTGCTGTCGGGTGTACGCGGCTGTGTGCTGTAGTGCACCAAGGAGGTGTATGGGTTCTACTCCCATGCTTTTTTTGGTCCGGGCGCTGGGCACCTCTTGGCTTAGGGGTGTTAGGCGTCTCCTATCGGTGTGAGGCTTTGCCTCGGGCTCCCGGCAGCTGGGCTTACTCGGCTGTTGCGTGTGTGGCCAGCCGGTGGGGGTCCGCCCCCCCTGTACCCAAAAAAAAAAAAAAAAAAAAAAAAAAAAATTTCAGCCTGCTCACGACGATGTTGATGAAGCTGCAGAGCAGCTCGTGCTGCTGCTGCTGACTCCTGTCCTAGTGTCACGTGCTGACACACATCTCCGCATGGAACCTTCCACAGTGCATGCCTGCAGTGTCAGCTACACCTCAGCATACTGCCCCAGCAGTACTCAGCAGTAGCACTCTGACATCTCAGCCGCGTGTGCCTTACCACGTGCCCAAATAAGTATATCTTCATCGAACAGAAACGTCTATGTTTAGCGAAGCTGGTCTACTGACAGCACCGGGAAAAAGTACTGTCATCGAATCGTTTTGGCACAGCGCAGACGGCCAGATACGGACTGTTGCCTGGGACAGACGTGTTCTTTTGTTGTTTGGTGTGAGGAAAGGGCGCCCAGCACCGAGTTCGGGAGACAGGGTAGCATGACAATCGGCTTACCGCCTATACCATCCCCCACCACGCCTCAAACGGCCTGTCTAGCCACGCAGCATCAATACTTGTTTTGTTATACGTTCATCCCTGCGTCCGACAGGCCCCAACGCTGACTCCACAACACGGGCATCTGCACCAGTTATGCACCTTTGCAGCAAGTTTGCTCCCACTTTCACTATGGCACCCCCCCTGCCTGAGGGCAGAATTGCAGGAATCAGGGAACGTAGATTAGATCAGTGCAGCAACCTCAAACCCGGCCAAAATTGCCATTTCTTTTTAGTAAAACGCGTGGTGTGGAATGTGCGCAGAACTGACACATCAGCCACTGTGGCGGCCGCGATGGGCTTGCGTGCGAAGGGCATAACTGGGAGGAGACATGCCAGAGACAGAATGCAAGCGAGCCCTTTACTGCTGCCAGTGCAGAGGGTGTTCATTGACATGCTTCACCAACATGGCCTTGGAAGATTGAACCAAACGCTCAACAACACCATTGGTTGCAGGGTTGCAGGCAGTGGTACCCACCGGTGTTGACATGCTTGATACCAAGCCGCGCCATCAAATGCTTGAACTCATCACAAAACTCCGACCCATTGTCGGAAGTGTTTTATGATAGGGCACAATATACTGACAAATCCAAGAGTAACAAAAAGCTTTTGCAACCAACCGTGTCTGCATGTCGTACACAATAGTGGATCAATGCTTTGGCAGCTACTTTTGTGAAGTAATCGATCATAAGAACAATATATACCTTTGTCGCCTTCTCGGCATAACAAGCCTGCCACGCAAGTCAGCCACATGTGTGCCAAACAAACCACACAATCCGCCATGGAGCTAGCTCAGGGGTGGGTGGGGTGGGTGGGTGGGGTGGGGTAGCAATTGAAATCTGGCCATTTCAGTCAATAATTCCTAGCATGGCTAGCACTTGCTGCAAATCTGGTGTGACAACAGATTCTCAAAGGGCTAATACAGATGTGGCCAAACCTTCAGCATGTAGTTTGTCATCAAGCTTGACCACCCTGGCAATAAGCTTGACCAGCCCTGAGGGATAGTAATGAGGAATTTTGCTGCATAGATTGCCTACGACTGCAGCGCATGTCAAAGTCATCAGGGTGGGACTTGGTGGGCACATGCAGCAAAGCTTTAGCCACACGATCAACACGATCAACATCAAAGGCATGACCAAGCAGCGTTCAACAGCACCAACATTTGTGACAAAAAACACCAAGAACAGCTCGTCCAAGTGCAGCAGCCAAGAAGACACTTGCCAAGTTGGAAAGAGTATAGACACAGAGTTGGGTCCATTGCCCTGCTTGCAACAACTGACTTTGGCAGCCAGCCCACCACGTGGAATGCACACACAACATCAGCAGCAACAGCAGCAGCAGCAGAAGCAGAAGTTGGGCTGTAGCATCATGCTGGTGCGGCTATGGGGATGTGTGTCAGGGTTGCAATGGTGGGGATGTGTAGACACAGGGAGTGCAACCAGGCAATGCAACCATCCAAGGATGTGACATTCCGAAGTTGGGTATAAGCGCGTGCGGCGCCCAGTAAAAATCGTACTCAATCATGAAATGAAAAATGAACCTTTAACCTGATCAGCTTGTCTCCAGTCTCTCCAGCACCCTTCTGCATTCGGCTGGCTGATTGCTGCATGGCTGCCTGACTGCTGCTGCTTAACCGCTGCTGCTTAAACCCTCACCCTGTGTGTGAGGGTTGCAACATTGGATGTCTGTGAGGGTTGAGCCCTGTTGGCTCCCCATGTGATGTTCATGCTCAGCCCCGAACATGTAACAGTAACAGTCACATTAACAGTAACAATAACGGTAAGAGGAGCATCTGTGGGCGGCATCCGTGCCATCTGCTAGCACATGCTTGTGTGGCTTGCAAAGCTTGAATGGGGACAGCACCAGTGCTTTCGGCCAGCAAAAACCGTCAAAATAACACTATAATGGTGACTGAATGGCAAGTGTGTTTGACCTCCCCAAGAATCTCTTTTCTTTTCCACCTGCAGCTGCCGGAGTTCCCCGGAGTTCACCGGGCACTAGTACTTTGCCGGGCTGTGACCCACATCAAGAGACGGTTGGCAAGAAAGAGTTTTCAAATACCAAGCTGTTGCTGGAATCCTGTTTTATAATACCTTGGGAGTGCGAGTACCTGTCCGCATCGGAATTTCCGCTCACACCGTTAATCATGGTGAGCGGCACCTTGAACGCCTTCATCTGCACTCACTGCAACACCGCAGTCCAACACCTCATGGAAGCAATCTGTTTAGATGATTTGACGGGTCAATGCCCCTCGAAATCAACTGCGACCCTCTGAAAGTGACCATTACGCGATAGATCCATTCAGGGAGCAACTGTGGCGGAATCGCATGAAACAATATGTGTACATTCCGTTTCATCTGAACGTAAGCATGTTCACAATGCACGCCTTTCAAAGCAAAGTTTGCTGTCGAATCTCACTGGGAAAGCGGGTGAGAACTTGCGAGTGAGAAGATCAAGCCCTAGCCTCCTCCACAACCAGCTTTCCTGACGGTGCCAAAGGCATGTTGTAGTCTTTCAATCATCAACTGCATCTCAGTTACCGCAACCTCAAGACTGACGTCTGAATACTTCCCTCCAACCGATCGCCTTCTGAACAGCTGTACCTGAGCCACTCTAGCACAGAATGGCCATTGCGAGGCCCCCACTTGGTCGAATGAATAGGGTGCCCCTCCATTCGGGTGCAGTGTGCCTTATACTCATTGCTGCGGCCGCAGTTTCCAACGTGGACTGTCGCAACTTCATCAACGTTGATTCAAAAACCAAAAGAACGACATCAGCAGCTCGGCAACTGCTTAGTTCAGCACAGTGCCCTGCCGGGTGCAGCACTGATGGTTGCGTGCAGGATGGAACCAGCGGAGGTTTGCGATGCCAGAAGTGTGTCAATAACCTCGTTGTCATGTCTGGATCCGGCCTGTCCGGTGAGTGACCTCTGATCGCTGATGAGGGTGTGAACTGGTTGTGTTCACCTGGTCCACTTGAACACAAGCAGCGGCTTTTTGCAGCAGAATAAGCTTTTCAAAACAAGATCGACACTGCAGTGGGTGGCAGACACGTTGGGTTAATAAAACGTGCTGGTGTCATCTGCTCACCACGCTGCTGCTGCACCCCCCCCCCCCCCCCCTCACTGTTCCTGTTGTTGCACCTGCAGGCTGTTCTGCGGGTCAGTATGCGTCAGGTGACAGCTGTGCTGACTGTCCCAAAGGCAGTTGGTGTCCAGGGGGCCATACACAGCAGACGGGCAGCAGCCTGGCCAGGTGCATTGCCCTGAAGAAATGACAACCCTCGGCGCACGCAGCACAAAGCAGACACGCTGTGGTGAGTGACATACGTTCTTTGGGGGGGGGGCAAGGGAAGGGGGGGGGGGTACACAGCAGAGGGCAGCAGCATGGCCGGGTTTCTTGCCCTGAGGGATGACTACCCTCGGCTCGCGCAGCACAAAGCAGACACGATGCGGTGAGTGAGAACCTGGGGTTAGCAAACATTTCCAACAGCAGCAGGCGCAGCAGTAGCAGCGTGTGTCAGCATGCAACCCTCGATCTGCTTCCTTCCATGCAACCGCATCAGGCGAGTGGCAGGTGGTGTCTGATTGGAAGGCGGGCGGGCGGGCGGGGGGCGGGGGGGGGGGGGGGGGGGGGGATCAAGCCAAGGGAAGCAGCAGTCAGGTCTGCTTGACTTCAGTGCATGCAGCACAATAGTCACGCTGCCGTGCGCCTTGCTGCTTGGGGGCGTTGTGGGTGCGTGCACCAACATTCATGCTGTGCTGTGCTGTGCCATGCTGTGGTGGGAGCATACCCCCCAGGCTGTGCGCAGAAGCAGCGCATATCATAGCATGGCATAGCACAGCCGCAGCAGTCACAACAATCACAGAGTAGCAGCAACTACTCACTGACATAGAGCAATCACTGCAGCAGTATGCAGACAGCAGCAGACGGCAGCAACTGCGACATGCCCCCAAAACATCGCCCGTAGCTACTGCTACAATGTGCCAGCAGCAGCTTTCAAATGCGCCTAAGCCTGCTTTTGCAGTGAGGCCAGGACAGGACCAGCAGACTTCAAGAGGGCAACAGTGTTTGCTGTAGAGGGGGCACAGCAGTAGCCTGCGACAGCGTATGAACAGCAAGCCTTGAAGGGCCACAGCAGTAGACTGCTCAAGAGCACGCAAGGAAAATACTAGTGCTGCTGCTGCTGCTTATGACGCTACTGCAGCTCTGTGATGAAGCAATAGCTCCTGTGCAGCTGAAAGTGGCTGCTGGGCCGGGCGCATAACCCGCTGCTTCCAATGACACACCTTTGAACCTGCAGGTTCAGCTGCTGCATCGCTCAGATGCTGTCAGGCTGGCTAAACGTCTTCAGGATCACGGATTAAATAGATACTCGCTCTTAAGATTGCGGAACAGGCGTATTCCTATGTTGGGGATTGTGGTGTCATTCTGCAGCAGCGTGATCAGCAGCAGCAGCACTAGTGCCAGAAGCCAGGCAGCAGCTGCATGCGATGCGCACAAGTAAAAAAAACGTCTTACAGGTGCGGATACAGCTTTACAGCAGCTGTAGGGCAGGCAAACCATGTGGGCCGAACAATGATTATGAATTGGCGCTAGCTGCAAGACATGCACGACGAAGCCTTCTGCGTGATGAAATCATCATTTTCAAATTAAGATAATGCGTTGTAGAAGCGGGAGTGGGCTCCCGTAGCTGTCATTCTCACTTCCATGTACATGTCTGTCAAGTTGACCGTAGTATGTGCTTGTTAACGGAAGTCGTTCA
>VIIQ02000404.1:0-43710 GCA_007449985.2 Desmodesmus armatus
GGGGGGGGGGGGGCTGTTGCATCCTGCTGTTGTGTCGTGGCAATAGAAAAGAGACAAAGGAGTTAAGGGGCATGTGGGGAGTGCTGGTTGGGTGGCTGGAGCTGTTTGGTGCACACGGTACGGGGGGGGGGGGGGGGGGCACTGTTGCTGAAGTGACATGGGACATTGCTGACAGCTGCCTGGCGGTTGCACCAACAAGCATGCGTGAAATGCACTGCCTATTGCGGGAGAGATATCGCACGGCACTGTGCGGCATTCTTTACAAAGGCCGCTGGTTGGGTGGCTGCTAACAACGTTGGGTGCACGAAAGGATGCGGGGGAGGCATGACAACCCTCCCCAAGTTGGGGGATGGGTGGCCACCCATCTACCTTTCGCCCATCCACATTCACCCACCCCCTTTCTCCCCCACCCCCTTTCTTCCACACCCCTTCCCTTGCTCCCGCCTTCATGTGTGTAGGTGAAGATGCTGCTGCCCCCCCCCCCCCCTCAACAACCTCCCACCCACCAACCTTCCACCGACCCACAATCGCCCCCCCCCCTCCCACCCCTTTCTTTGTCCCGCGCTGATGTGTGCAGGTGAAGAAGCTGCTTCAGGTTGGGGGGTGCTGCCAGGAGGACAGGGACGAGGAGGAAGGCAGGTGTGTCAACACAACGTGTATGTGTTTGTCATGCATGCAAGGACTGGAATGCATCCTGCTATGATGTCTGTGGTTGTGTTGTGTGGGGGGGGGGGCTGGCAGGAGGACCATGGGCGAGGTGTGTGTGCGTCAGAGGGAGGCGGGGAGGAAGAGGGGGCAGGGAGAGGCAGAGGTCGCTGGGTGGGGGGGGGGGGGGGGGGGGGAGAGGAAGAGGGGCAGGGGGCAGCTCAAGGGTGTCCGATGCACTGGGGTGGGTGGAGAGGTGGATGTAGAATGTGCAGGTGCCTTGTCATGTATCTGATGTGCGCTGCTGTGTGGTGCTCTGTGTTCAGGTGTCAGCAGCAGTGAGGATGATGATGCAGAGGACGGCTTCGGTGGGGCTGTGCTGCTGGACGTCCCCCTGCCTACACTTGAGGCCCTCTACCAGCAACACCTGACACAACCTGACTACCTGGACAAGGTGAAAGGGGGAGTGGACCATGTAGCGGGGTCCTGCATATGGCTGCCTGGATTGATCCCTGAGCATAGCAGTGCACACCTTTATGTGCTGCAAGTTACAGACCAGCACCAAGTCCACCCGCACCACCCACCCCTACACATGCATTTGCTCTGCTGACACACACCACTTTCTATCGCTATGGCAGATGCTGCTGAGCTGGATCCTTCCGTGACCGGTGATGCACCAGCCACTGCTGCTGACATCAAGGCAACACTGCAGCACCATGGGCTGCTGCCACCCAGCACCAGCAGCAAGGCCAGGAGGCGGGCAACAGGAGGGTCTGGGGGCAGGAAGGCAGGGGCAGCATCTGCGGCTAGGTGAGTCCTTTTGGGGGGGGGGGAGTATGTATGGTAGGGGCTTGAATGAGGTGCTACAAACTGCGGCCGCACAGCGAGGATCAATCCGGCAGTGGTTGGGACTGAGACTGGGAAACATAGGCACACAGAACAGGGGGACTGCTGCCACCCAGCACTAACAGCAAGGCCAGGAGGCGGGCGGCAGGAGGGTCGAAGGGCAGGAGGGCAGGGCAGCAGCTGCAGCTCGGTGAGTGTCTCTGGCTTTATCCTTGTTGTTGTGGTTGCCTATGGTTTGTTTTCCCATCTCCGTGATAGTAGTGATCGACTGGCATGTGCTCTTGAGCTTCTAGCTACAGGTGTAAAGTTCATTGGCACACAGCCTAGCGCAGCCTAGTATAGCAGCAGCAGCAAGGCCAGGAGACGGGCAGCAGGAGGGTCCGGGGCAGGAGGGCAGGGGCAGCAGCTGCGGCTCGGTGAGTGTTTTGGGGGGGTGTGGGGGGGGGGGGGGGGGGAATTGTTGTGTGGGGGGGTGTGGGCGGTACCACGATGCATTACAACGTGTGGGTCTGGCAATATTGGACGCAAAGTGCGTTCCGGTACGGGTTTGTTTCATGAATGGTGACAGACATGGCGTCCATCTGGGTTCCTCAACGATTGCAGTGACGACATCTGTGCCGTGATGTGGTGTGTTGTGCTGTTTTTGTGCTGTGCTGTGCAGGCGTGTGAGCAAGGCGTTGCTGTCTGGGCTGTGGGCTGAGCATGGCGGCACTGCTGATGGGCTCAACCTGATTGCCATGGCCCTGGGACTGCCTGTGAAAGAGGTGAGGGGGGGTTACATGTTACTGTCTGTATGCTGCGGGGGGGGGGGTTCGTAAGGGCAAAAGGTAACTATGGTGTGTGTGACGGGCCCGGGCATGTGCTGCTTGAATGTAGCAGGAGCGTGGCTGAGCATGGCGGCACTGCTGATGGGCTCAGCCTGATTGCCATGGCTCTGGGACTGCCTGTCAAGGAGGTGAGGGGGGGATGTCTTGTGTGTGGGGGTGCAGGGGTGAAGGGGGGGGGTGCGAGCAGGGTGCAAATGGATGAGGGATAGAGGGTTGAGGCATGTGGTGTATGATAGGTGCAGGGAGGCAGGAGAGGAGTTTTATTATTTATTATATAATATAATAATTATATATATAATAATATATATATAATAATGTTATAATAATATATATATAATAATATATATAATATTGCCAGGAGTGTGGTGTACTGCTGATGGGCTCAACCTCATAGCCATGGCCCTGAGACTGCCTGTGAAAGAGGTGAGGGGGGGGGCTACATGTTACTGTTGCCAGGAGTGTGGTGTACTGCGATGGGCTCAACCTCATAGCCATGGCCCTGAGACTACCAGTGAAGGAGGTGAGGGGGTTGGGTTGGCTGTTCCTATGTCGAAGGGGTAGTGAGGGGGGCTGTTATGTGTGTTCTTTCCGGGGGGGGGGGCAGGGGGGTCATGACATAGAAGCATGGGTGTGTGCACGAAGGCTGTTGATGGGCTCAACCTCATAGCCATGGCCCTGGGACTGCCTGTGAAGGAGGTGAGGGGAGGGGGAGTGTTGATGCATTCGCTCCAATATTGCTTTTGATTCAAGCTCAAAAAAGCGAGAAAAGATAGCTGTGTGCATGATTGTCACTGTCACCTGAATAGGTTTGACGAAGAGTGGGGGAAAAGGCACAACATTTGCAGTGGGGGGGATTGTGGGTTGGACCCAGGGGCAGAGGCAGTACTCAAGACACAGTACCCCCCCCCCACTCACACACCCACACACACACACACACACACACACACACACACACACACACACACACACACACACACACACACACACACACACCACACACACACACACACACACACACAACACACTTGAAGGTTGTAACTCATGTGTTACACACCCAACTCACAAACGCACCCCCCCCCCTCCACCACCCTCCATCCCCCCCCCCCACACACACACACACATGCACCTGACTCCACAGGTCCAGAAGCTTCTCATAAAGCACAACATCAACACCTCTTACACACGCGGCAGCGACGACGGCAGCAGTGACGCCGGCAGCAGTGACGCCGGCAGCGGCAGCAGTGACGACGAGGGGGGTGCTGCTGCCAGGCGGCGCCGCCGCGGCGCTACTACTGCTGCTGCTGCTGCTGCTGGGGGGTCTGGTCCCAGAATGCCTGTGTCTGCTGATCGGCTGAGGGAGCTTCATGAGAAGCACTGCCAGCAGCAGCAGCAGCAGGATGAGCAGCAGCAGCAGCAGCAGCAGCAGGAGGTGTGGTTGGAAGCCATTGCTGGGGAGCTTCCTGTTCCCGCCAGCAGCAACCAAGTGCTACATTGGCTGCAGCAGGCGGGATTGTGCCAGGGGGACAAACACCAGCAGCAGCAGCAGCAGGAGGGAAGGGCCGCCGCGGCACAACAGCAGCAGCAGCAGCAGCAGGGGGTGCTGGTGGAAGGAAGCGTCTGCGGAAGGCAGGAGGGGGGCAGGGGGGAGGGGAGGGTGAGGAGGGTGGGGGCCTGTTTGACGATCTTGATGAAATGCTTGATGACTATGTCGAGGGGATGGGGCAAGCCAACTCAGCAGCAGCAGCAGCAGCAGCAGGGGGGCAGAAGGGTGCAAAGCTTGTCGAGGCAGCAGCAGCAGCAGCAGGAGGAGGAGGGAGGGTCGCATCAGCAGCAGCAGCAGCAGTGCCTGAACCCGTCCTGTGGAGCTGTTGGGGTACTTGCAGGCGATGCAGCGGGCACATGAGAAGTCTGGGAGGTGAGAGGTTGAGGGGGGTGGGGGGAGGGGGAGGGGCAGGAAGGGTGGTGCAAGCAAGAGAGTTGGGAGAGAAAGGGGGAGGTGCACCCTGCCCGTCCCTCACCATCACCACGTACATTCCTCACATGTATGTCATCTGTCAACACACACTGTGGATTTCTGATGTTCAGCGATATTCTCCCCCACACCTGCCCCACTCACACTCAGTCTCACGGTTACACTCCTGACCCCTTCCCCCCCCCCCCCACACACACACCACAGGTGGTTGGGTGCTGAGGGTGCTGTTTCATGGCTGCTGGGCAAGTTGGATGCCGCAGAGTCAGTGTGGGCAGCAGCAGCACAGGTGGCAGCAGCAGCAGGCGGCGGTTTTGTGCGTGCCGACTATGCCCTGGTCCCATCCAGTGAGGTCGACATGGAATTCTTCTGCAGTGATTTCAGCAACGAAGTGCTGGAGGCGGCAGGAGTGAGAAACGATGATGATGACTATTTCAAGGTGGGTGTCCGGTTGTTTTTGTGTGGTGGCGCGGGCGGGCGGGGGGAGGGGGGGGGAGTGCTGCCTTGTGTGTGTGTGGGGGGGGGGGGCTGGGTGTTGTTTGGGGTGGTGATGGGTGTGAGATTGGCGGTGGGGGGGGGGTGTAGGGTAGCTGTGCCCTGGTCCCGTCCAGTGAGGCTGACATGGAATTCTTCTGCAGTGATTTTGGTGATGACTGCACCAGCACCCCCCTCCCCCGGAAACAAGCTCCTGCGCTCAATGCTTGTGCTCACACGACTTATGCCACCCTCAACCTCCTCAAACCCCCCTTCCCAACTTATCAAACCCCGTCTCCCCCCCCCCCCCCTTCACACAGATCCCTGGCAGCAGCAGTGCGGCATGGAGGGCGCGTGTGCGTGAGTCACTGCGTGACGCACTCACAAGGCTGGGAACAAGAACCTGCACTCAATGTGTGTGTGCTACCAGGACCGCTGCCATACTCTCATACCTCCCACCTTACCCCACCACCCCATCCTCATCATATTCTGTCCCCAACTGATTACACCATCCCCCCCCACCCACCTTCACTCAGATCCCTGGCAGCAGCAGTGCGGCGTGGCGGGCGCGTGTGCGTGCGTCACTCTGCGTGACGCATTCACACACGCACTGCACCACCACCACCCCTTCCCTCCCCCTGGGGCCCCAACAGAAAAACTGCACACACTGTGTGCTCACATGACCGCTGCCATACTCTCATACCCCACCTCACCTCACCCTGGTCCTTCCTCAACTGATCAATTACGATGCCTTCCCCCTCTTTCACTCAGATCCCTGGCAGCAGCAGTGCAGCATGGCGGGCGCGTGTGCGTGAGTCACTGCGTAATGCACTCACAAGGCTGGGAACAGCAGAGGCAGCAGCAGCAGCAGATGGCGTGGCGCCGGAAGCAGCAGCAGCAGACACAGTGGCAGCAGCTGGAGCAGCAGCAGCAGCTGAAGAGGGGGGCAAGCTGGTCGGGTTTGCGGAGGGTGCAGCCGCCGGGGACCAGCAGCAGCAGAAGGCTGGGCAAGGCAAGAGGAAAGGGCGAAAGCAGCAGCAGCAGCAGGAGAGTGAAGGGGAAGAAGAGGAGGAGGCTGGTAGCAGTGGGAAAGCCAAGCGCCCCACTAAACGCCGCAAGTCAGCAGCAACTGCAGCAGCTGCAGCAGCTGCAGGGGGTCGTGGGAAGAAGGAGGGAGGCACAGCCAAGGGCAGGAGGGCAGCAGCAGCAGCCGCCGCCGGCAGCAATGGCAGCAGCAGCGACGGCTCAGAGGCGAGCAGCAGCAGCGATGAGGACCGGCCCTTGGCCAGGCAGCCAAGGGGCAAAAAGCGCTCCTCAGCAGCAGCAGCAGCAGCAGCAGTAGGTGCCAGTGACGTTGATCGTGATAGTGACAGCGAGGGTGGTGACGTACAGCAGCAGCAGCAGCAGCAGCACAGGCATAAGAGGGGCCGGCGCAGCTCTATCAGCCCTGGTACCAACTCAGGGTTGACCGAGCAGCAGGGTCAGGAGGGGAAGGGGGAGAGGGAGGAGATACATCAAGAGGGGGCAGGGGAGGAAAGGGGCACTGCAGCCCAGCAGCAGCAGCAGCAGCAGCAGCAGCACCGGCGGGTGTTGGAGCTGCAGGGTGGGGGTGCTGCTGCTGGGGGTGATGTTGGGTCCCTGCAAGGCAGTGAGGAGTTTGGAGCAGCAGCAGCGGCGGCAGCAGTGGTGGTTGGGAGTGAGGAGTTTGGGCTCGGGGGCAGGGCAGTGCTGCTGCAAGCGAGTGAGGAGTTTGGACACGCAGCAGGTGAGGCCCGAGGGGGGTGGGGTGTTCTCGGGGGCTGTGTGTGTTTTGATGGGGTGGGGTGGAATGGGGAGCTGCGTGCGTGTGTGTGTGTGTGTGGGGGGGGGGGGGTTGTGTGTGGAGGGGGAGAGGGGGAGGGCAGTGCTGCTGCAAGCGAGCGAGGAGTTTGGGCATGCAGCAGGTGAGGGGCTGGGGGGTGTGGTTGTGAATGGGGAGTGAGTATGTGTGGAGGGGCAGGGGGGGCTGTTTTTCATGTGGCTGTTGACTATTTCTGCGTCAGTGAATTGTGTGTTTGGGGAGGCATCCGGCAAGGTTGGGCACTGTGTGGATTGTATCGGCAGAAGGGGTGAGGTGTGCTGGCAAGGCCGCTTACTACACAGCATCACAGTGGTACAGCAGTGCTCTGTGTGCTGCCTGGCTCACTTGTTCACTCACGCACCACCTTCACTCTCACTTCTCCTAGTCATGAATTGAGATTTGTGTTGGCTCATTGTATTGTTTGACTGCGTGCCGTTCATGATGCAGCCCACAACCACCAGCGCTCGGCCCTTGGAGAGATCAACCGCCAGCAGCAGCAGCAGCAGCAGCAGACGGGCCTTGCAGAGGCATGTAAGCCGCAACAGGGTGGGACTGGGGTGGTGTTGCTGGAAGATGATATGGAGGACAGTGGGGACGAGAACACAGCAGCAGCAGCAGCAGCGGCAGCGGCAGCGGCAGCGGCAGCGAAGGGTGGTGGCGCAGTGAGGGTGAGGGCGATCATTGATGACGATGATGATGACTAAAGGGGCCAGCAGCCCTCGCAGCAGCAGCAGCAGCTGCAGTGCTGAGGCATCCAAGCAGCAGCAGCGCTAGCAGCAGCAGCAGGAAGCTATCCTGCGCAGGGAGAGAGGAGCGCAGTTTTTTTGAAAGCACAGGACTGACAGCTAGCAGCAACAGCAACAACAGGATGCTAGTGTGTTTTGTTATAGGAGCACAGGACTGTGGAGAAGCACAGGGAGTGGGAACCACCAGCACCAGCAGCAGCAGCAACATACATGTCGTGGCCTGCACTTGGCCAGCCTTTGGCTGTACACTTGCTGTGCAAGTCTGATGAGGGGGCAACCTTGTGGCCGTGTAGGCTATGGGTGTTCATGCGTGTTACTGTATTTTGTAACAGTGACAATCAGACAATTGGTGGCATCCAACAAAAGCAGTGGTTGGTGCCCAGAAGTTGCCACTCTGTTTGTCCCTGACACTTGACCGCAAGTGTTCTGTGTTTCCAGTTACAACTGTACAGTACATGTACATGTACTGTCCCCAGCTACACATGCTCTGTATTGCTGGTCACTGATGTGCCGTATCTCTGACACAACTGTGTCCGACTGCAAATATCGAGTGGTATCCTCAGCACCATGTGCAGGTTTCTGACTACTGTACTGTTTGCGCTCTGCCCCCCCCCCCCCCCCCAGCGGGCCCCCACTCGCCGGGGGGGTCCAAAGCGACAGTGCGCAGGCACCTGCAAGCTGCACGGGCTGCTAAACTAGAAATGCGCCTTCCAGCACATGCAGGACGACGCACTGCGGTGCTGCGCTGCCGACCTGATGCATGCAGACTCTGAGAGTTTCTTGCTGCTTGACAGGCAGTGAGTGACAGCACCTGTGGAGGTCAGGTACCAACGCAGGGCAGAGACTGCTACAGGAACTGACACGAGATATGGTTTGTGACCTTGGTTCAGAAGGCGGCTGGCTGACTGGCCATGGCAATCGTCTTTTGTGATTTGAGCTGGCCCCACGCACGTTAAGTGGCCGTTGCGGTTGGTGGGACAACCTTGTCGTGGCAAGACCGAAAGGAGGGCACGAGTGCACAGATTCGTGATTGAAACACTTAGTATCGTGATTTGTGTCTTCCCGTCTTGCAACCGCTGACCAGGTCATCTTGGGTATTTTTACTTGCGCCTTGTTTCCAACAGCCGCACGGTCTTTGTCAGTATCATGCCTAAATGCATCATTCGCATGCACAAAGCAGCCACAGGAGCATGGGGCAGCCAACATCCAGGGGTACAAGTCGCGAGGGGAATGTGATCTTGCAAGTTCTCACCGTCTGGGCTCCTGAGATGACATGATTCGAAGCAAAACAACCATTCTGTGCCCTGTAGCGACTGATCAGCCGCCTAAGCTGTCGATGCACCACCTGTATGACGGAACAGTCACCTTCAAACTCACCTCTGTTGATCAACCCACATCGCTTAGTGTACAAGGAGTGGTGTTACTTACGGCATACTTAACCTTGGACTCGTGCGTGCGTGTCGAGTTCGTGCCGGACGACGTCGGCTTGTTGTGGTCTGTCATCTTTTGTTTTGTAGCAGTCCCATCACAATCTTACAGTATCACTGCTTACAATGTTACAGTTCATTGCCCAGCCTGCTGTGGCACAATAAAGGGAGCTTGTTTCGGTAAAGGCTGGCTGGGGCCCTCCCCTTCCATCTGCGAGCGTGTACACCGAATCACACCTTACTTACAGCCTCGTTTCAGTCCTTCTGACTCGGTTTATCGTGCGTATGCTGTCTCCTTCGGCCTGGCCCACTGGCATTCGGCACTCGAGCGTTCTGCCTTTGCACAGCCCTGTTTCATAGCGCTTTTAACAACGTTTAAGGCCACAAGGCTGTACGCGTGGCACGTGCGGGCAGCAGGACGCTGATGGGTGCCCCTGGGCTCTAAGTGGATTGCACAGGAGAAAGCTGCAGCAGCAGCTTCGGCCCCAGGGGGTGGCATATGGAGGACGTTAGTGGACATGGAGAAGCGACGCATGCAGGACAGATTGACCCCGCAGGAGTGCAGCAGGTGCCCAGCACGCAGCAGCAAGCAGCAGCAGCACAACAACAGGCGGGCCCTCTCAGTCCGGAGCAGCAGCAGCTGCTGGCACGCAAGGACGAGCAGATCGAGGTGCTGCAGATAAAACTGGAGCATTATCGATCGTGGCTGTCGAGCCTGCAAGGACAGATGCAGCACAAGGACCCAACCATCCTCAAGAACGCTCGGCGACTGTACATAGGAGGCATACCCGACAGTGCGAGAGAGGTGAGCAGCATGGGTCGATGCAGCAATACTCGATACAAATAATGTATCGTACGTTACGTAATAGGAGCTTTCGGAGGCAGCTGCAGGTGATGTATAGATCGCTAGGTTTGTCCAAGGTTTGACTCGGAGGTGCTACTACAGCAGAAGGGTTATGTTGCTGTGTAGCGGGCAGCAGCAGCAGCAAGTGCGGATAGTACACAGGCTGAAACATTTGACAGTAACAGCACTACAGTGTCTGCAGCAGGATAGGTCGTGATTGTGTGTGCATGGGGTGTGTTGAGGAGGGGGGGCGGACACCAACACCACCACCCTTGAGCCAGTTAGGCCTTCAAGGGGGGGGGGGGGGGGGGGGGGGGGGGCTGTCACGGGTCAAATGCAGCAGCCTTCCAGCAGCTCAAGTCGTCCTTATCATAAGCAGCAGACAATCATATTGCAGTGGTTCAACATAGGTGCTCGCTGCCAACAGCGGTACAAGCAGCTGAGTCAGGCTGGAGCCCCAGCTGCAGTACAAACTGGAAAAGGCGGCAGTTGCAGTTGGATTCGAAAATTTCATTCAAACATGCACACATGCGCTGGCTTTCAAAACAGCCAACAGCCAACAGCCAACAGCCATATGTTGCATTGAACAGAGACCAACGACATTTGCTGCAACAGACAAAAGACCAACACCACTACTGTTGGTCTGGTGACAACCTTGGACACCACAAGACCAATGTGTGAACCAAAACCTTGGACTGCACACGCGCATTGGTCACCAAAAACAGCACTCACTTTCATTACACCCAAACGCATAGTCAACACCAATGATGCATTGTGTGTTTGGCAGCAGTGGCCTTGCAGCATGCCACTGTGGGGGTGCGGTTTTGGGTGTTACTTTTTTTTTTGGGGGTTACTGGCGGAGGCCCCATGCTTGCTTACATCTCACAGCACAGCACCAGGCACATCAGAAAACCCACCTCCCCTGCATGATCAGAAGCAGCACCACTAGGAGCAGCACCACCAGCACCCAGCAGCAGCAGCAACAGCAGCAACAGCAACAGCAACAGCACTTCTGCAGCTGCACCAGCAGCAGAGTAGTCCCGCTCCCTGCTGCAAGACATGATCCACAAGCAGCAGGAAGCAGTGGCGGTTGCCCTGCTGATTGCCTACATTCGGCTGCCCTTCGACATGTTCTGTGTACGCTTTGGCTGGTTTCGAACAATGCAGCAGGACAGAAATATGCAGCAGGTTAAAATGCAACAGAAGCACCTACATGTCCTGACCTCCCTCTTTACCTGACGCCCTGTCCCCCCTGCTCGTGCTTCTGCCCCTGCCCTTCTGTCGCGATGTCTGCTGCTGCTGCTGCTGCTGCTGCTTCTGCTGCTGTTACAGAGTGAGCTGCGTCAGTTCTTTGACGCCATCATGACCAACACTGGTGCCTCCTGTGGGCCCGGATCATCCATACTGTCCTGCAAGATCAGCAGCGACAAGGTGAGGGAGGGATGGGGGGAGGGGTCACCGCACGGTGCAACACTGACTGAATTGGGATAACCTGCACATCCGCCAGCTGGCTAAGCCAAGGGCACAGCTGGACTATACTCAGACATTGCTACTTACGACCTGACACATGCGGCAGCTAGAACACAGCCCTGGGCACCTGGCTGGCGGGGTGGCTTCGGGGGTCGAGATTGGTGCTGACTCATGCTGCTGACTTGTGCTGTGCTGTGCTGTGCTGTTTTCCTGCAGAGCTATGCGTTCCTTGAGATGCGCAGTGTTGAGGAAGCCAGCAACACCGTGGCACTGTTCACGATGTGCTGACCCATGCTGTGCTGTGCTGCGTCCCGAGTGCTGTGCTGTGCTATGTTCATGTCTGCAGAGCTGTGCGTTCCTTGAGATGCGCACTGCTGGTTTTTTGCCTGTGCTGACCCATGCTGTGCTGTGTGCTGTGTCGCCTGCTTCCCTGCAGAGCTATGCATTTCTTGGGATGCGCACTGCTCATGCTGCGCTCAATAATACAGTGCTGCGCTGTGCTTGTGTTCCTGCTGTGCTCACCCATGTTGTGCTGTGCTGTGGTGTGCTGTGGTGTGCTGTGCTGTGCTGTGCTGTGCTATGTTCATGCCTGCAGAGCTATGCGTTCCTTGAGATGCGCAGTGTTGAAGAGGCCAGCAACGCCATGGCACTGGACGGTGTGGTGTTCAAGGACACAAACCTCAAGGTACTGCTGATGCTGTACCGCAGACCCTGTACCGCAGATACTGTACCGCTGGATTTGTACGCATTTCCTGTACCTTTGATTCTGTACTGATGATTCTGTACCGCTGATTTTGGCATGGTCGGTGTACTGCTGCTGTTGATGTGAAATGGTGGGTACCACCATGTCAGCACTGGTGGCTATGTCAAGCTGTACCGCAGACAATGCAGGATGGTACACGCAGGCTCGGTGATCAGTCTCCGCAAGCGTTGAACCAGCAGCATTGAAGCGGCAAATGGGACAGGCTCACATACACAACAATCCTTACTGCCCTGCTGCTGCCATGTTGCCTGTTTTATTTACCTTGTTCTGCTGTGCTGTTTCGCCCTGCCATGCCGTGTCGTGCTGTGCTGACCAGATCCGGCGGCCCAGCAACTGGAATGCTGCTGAAGCGATTGCGCTGGGTCCTGTCACTCCTGACCCCACCATCGACACAACAGGTGGGTCAACAAGGGTGACACCAGGGTGGGGGGGGGGGAATGGGGGACCCCCCTCCTCATCCCTCCCCCCCTCTCCTGCTCATCTTCCCGCCCTTGCTGTCTTACTCCTCCTCAAAGATGAGGGGTTTAGGCATTCTGCCATCAGGAGGTCACAGCAAGAGCCTAACTTCAGACACAGGCGAATGACTACAACCACAGGCATGGATGGAGTCTAGCTCAGCACGTTGGTTGTCAACCTTTTTTTTTGACCGTCAACCGTTTTATACGTCACGCATGCCTTGAAGAGAGTCTCTACAAGGCATGCGTGACGTATAAAAGACAATGTGGGGCGCCGCTGTGCCTATGTTCAGTTCAACAATCTGTTGTTTGTTGCGCTGCTGCTGGCGTAGGTCTGCCGATGTGCAAGACTGTTGTTGAGGACACCTGGAACAAGATCTTCATTGGGGGCTTGCCCTGCCACTACACAGATGAGCAGGTGAATCACTGTCTGAACAGGGTGACAGCCACTCAGAGTCTGACCCAGACTCTGCGCAAGATGGTGGAAAATTGTTTTTGGTGCAGCAGAGACAAGACAACACCAGGGGTGTCTCTCTCACGAGGTTTGCATCCCACACTTGCTGACCAATCCCGCTGACAAAGGAGAGACAAAGGCTCTTCCTGCAACGCCACCGGCAACCCCAACCCCTGCTTCCATGACATTTGTTGTGTGCTTCGTGCTCCTGACCCCAGGTGAAGGAGCTGCTGTCGCCGTATGGTGCCCTGAAGAGCTTCAACCTGGTCATGGACAAAAACACCGGCAAGAGCAAGGTGGGGGTGTTTGGCATGGAGGATACATGTGTAGCTATCATGTAGTGAACATGCGAGCCACATGCAAACAGTCCTTTGTGTGTCAGCAGAGGGAGTGCATGCATACTTGTGTATGTTGGGGGGGGGGGGCAGCATGTGAGGCGAGTCTTTTTAATGTATGACAGGCGAAGCTGTCATGCGAGTGCGCCCCAACATGCGTGCAATTTGAACATGGGCTATGTGTGCCTGCGTGTGAGTGTGTGCGTGTGCGCCTGCGCGCGTGTGTGCATGCGTGGCATTGCCTGCCAGGGAGGCTCATACCCTGATGACGACACGGGCATGCGTCTGTCTGTATGATCACCACACTGAGTGCTGTCTGCTTTTGCTCCTGCTGCTGCTCCTGCTGCTGCTGCTGCTGCTGCTGCTGCTGCTGCTGCTGCTGCTGCTGCTGCTGGCTTGCAGGGCTACGCCTTCTGTGAGTTTGTTGACCCTCGGTCCATCGCTGAGGTCATCTCACGCCTGCACACACAGACACTGGAGCGCAAGGTGTGTGTGTGGGGGGGGGGGGGGATTCTGAAGTGTGTGTGTGGGGGGGGGGGGGTTCTGAAGTGGGGGGGGGGGGGGGAGGGGGGGGGGCTAGAGGTGGGGTGGTAGATACATCTGACACACACAGATGCCGCTGCTTACTGGCTGTGCTGCAGCAGGGTCATCTCACGCCTGCACACATAGACACTGGAGCGCAAGGTGGGGGGGGGGGGTTCCTGGGGGGGGGGGGTTAGAGGGGTGGTACAGTAGGTACATCTGCCACAAATCAATACCAGCAGATCAATACTGCAGTACAGTATTACACCGTCAATGGTGTACAGTTGTACATGCTATCACTGCCTGAAACACAGTACAGTAGTATCGCTGCCGCTGCCTACTGGCTGTGCTGTGGTGCAGCGATGCAGGCCTACACATGCAGACACTTGTGGGCTCCTATGTTTTGCTGGCCCCTCATCCAGCACCGCAGGTGCTGACAGTGAAGCAAGCCCTGGAGTGCATTTCCTACATCTCTCTTCAAACAACCTGCAGCTATTGTAGAATTCACACCCATAACTTCACATATCCCCCCCCCCCCGTCATCCGCCCCCGCAGGTGCTGACAGTCACGCGCGCACTGGGGCCACTATCTCCCAGAGCATACTCTTTCTTACAAGTTTACACGTTACAATTGTCATATTTTCTGTGTTTTCACATCCCCCCCCCCCTGCAGGTGCTGACAGTGAAGCGTGCCCTAGAGGGTCCCCGCCAGTCCGGCACCGGCCGCATGTCTGTCGGCACACCACTCGGCGGCCAAGACGCAGGCCCTTTCCTCGGCCCCAGCAGCAGCGGCAGCAGCAGAGGCGGATCCATGCCGCCCCCTCCCCCTGGGGCTATGTCAGGCCCCGGCATGCGATCAGGGAGCTACAGCAGCGGCAGCCAGCACCAAATGCCGCGGCTTTCGGGGCGGGGAGGGTCAGGGAGCGTGTCCCCTATGCACCCGATGGGGGGAGGGGGTCACCGGTACTCCCCGCACCACCCGCACATGGGGTCACCGGGGGCCGGGCGGGACCCGTTTGGACCGCATCCAATGATGGGGGCACACCCGGGGAGCTACCCGCCGATGGGGTTTTACGTGGCAGGTGAGGGTTTTGTGGGGCGACAGTTGATCTTATGTGAGACGGCTGCAAATCTAGTTCACCAGGACAGCTGCATCAGCAGTGATATACTTTCGGAGTGTATCTGCATCATTGCTTGCCCACCCAAGCCCATAGCCTCCTGCTGTCCAAATCATATCTGCAGGTGACACTGGCACCCCAGGGGCCATGTTTGGGCTGGGTAGGATGGGACTGTAACGGGATCGTCACAGGCGTAACTTTGATTTTGACTTTGGATTTTTACTATCATATTACATATATATGTAGTAGTTATCCGCATACGGCATGACCATACTGCAGGGTAATCACATACAATAATATATATATATAACATATATATGTGTAATATCATAGAAATAATATATATATAACATATATATGTGTAATATCATAGAAATAATGTAACGATCCCGTTACAGGGACCCTCACCTGGACCACTGCACGGCTGGCCCACACACCGGTGACCCCATTCCCCCATTGGGTACATTGCGGACGCACTCCCAGAAACCCCCTATAGTCATGACCCTCCCGCACTCGCCTCACCCGTAAACCCTACTGACCACCATCCACTAAACCCTACTGACCACCATCCACTCCCACACACAACTCAACCCCACCCAAACCTATCGCCTCCTGCTGCCCAATCCCCTTTTTTGTGCTCCCTTTTTTCACTCACAGGTGACACAGGGACCCCAGGGGCCATGTTTGGGCCGGGTATGATGGGACCCCCACCTGGCCCACTGCACGGCTGGCCCACACACGGCATGCTGGGGCCTGGCCCAAGTGGCGGCCGCATGATGCGGCAGCAGCAGCAGCAGCAGCTGTCGAGTGCCGGCAGCGGCGGCAGCTGGGGGGGCCAGTCTCAAAAGGGCGGCAGCAGCTACATGGCTGGTGAGTGGACTTGCTGCTGTGCCGTGCTGTGGCATGCTGTGCTGTGCCGTTCTGTGCTGTGCTTTGCTGCGCCAAGCTGCGTTCCCCAAAGTCGTCTGCATTTCCAGCCCAGCAGCAACAGCGGCAGCAGCAGCAGACGCAGAGGGACTCTGACACCCGGCACCTGTGCACCTTCTACGATGTCTTCAACGGTGTATAAAATAATCAAATTATTTATTAATTTTTTGATTATTATATTATTATATATATTTGCTTATATATCATTTCAATTTTTTTATTTTATAAACCCCCAAGTAACTTCAGCTCCTCTTACAATATGCCTCTTACTGGCAGCCTACAAATGTGTAACACACCCTATGTCGGCATGTGCAGGTGGCGGCAGCGGCAGCAGCAGCCAAGGCGGACCCTACCAGAGGGCCGTTCCCAGAGGCCCCCCTGAGGGGGTCCCCCAGACCAGCCAGACACCAGGGACCCCAAGCCCTGTGCCCCTACCCCAGGAGCAGCAGCAGAAAGCACGCACTCTGCTACCACGCTCTCCCCCGGTATTGGTGGCGGCGCAGTGACAGCAGCAGCAGCGCTTGCGGGTGCGGCTAGCTCGGGATCGGAGGCGATGGCAGTTCCGCGTAATGACAGCAGCGGCACCGGCAGCAGCAGCTTGTACCAGCACAGCAGTAGCATCGGCAGCAGCGGTGTGCGGCAGCGGCCATCTGATGCTGGCAGTGCGGCGGATGCAGGCACCCAGTGAGACTGCTGTGACTGTTACTTTGACCGTTACTTTGACCGTTACTAACAGCAGCGGTGTGCGGCAGCGGCCTTCTGACGCTGGCAGTGCGGCTGACGCAGGCACCCAGTGACTACTGACCGTTACTTTGACCGTCACTTGAACCGTTAGTAACGGTGCCTGCTGCTACTCAGCCGCAGCCTGGGTTGCCAGCTGAGTGTCACATCAGCAGTGCGGTTGGTGGGGCTAATCAGCAGCAGGTGATGCTGACCCTGCATTGCCAGTAGTGTCCGCTGAGGGTCACATGAGCAGTACGATTGTGCGGCTGATCAGCAGCAGCTGATGCTGACCCAGCATTGGCAGTACTTGTCCGCTGAGGGCCACTTTCGCAGTACGATTGTGCGGCTTACTAATCAGCAGCTGATACTGACGCAGTGTCAGCGCCTTTATCGCTGATAGTCTCAGCAGCAGTAGTACTACTGGTGCAGCTAAGCAGCAGCTGATACTGACCTTTTAGCTGCAGCGTTGGTTGTCTGCTGGGAGCCCCAGCAGCACTTCAGCAATGTCAATGCAGCTAAGCAATAACTGGGTCGACCCAGTCGCGGCATGTACTGTCTGCACCAAGGCCCCAGAGCAGCACAGCTGACGCGGTTACCAGTAGTCACTACTGCTGCTGCTGCTACTGGCCCAGTGGCTGGCAGCAGCAGTGGCAGCAGTGGCAGCAATGGTGGCAGCAATGGCAGCCATCTGCTGGTGTAGGGGGTGGCTGTGTGGTAGGGGTTCAGACTTGTTTCAGCAGCGGCGGGTGCAGCTGCTGCAACAGGTCGCGCTACGACCGCTGCAGGGGTGATGGCTGCTGTCTGTATCAAGCGGCATGGGCAGCTGCGGATTGCAATAACCGCGGTTGCAGCGCTGCTGAGATGACATGCTGTACGCTACAGCTTGCGCAGCTGCTGTCCGCGTTCAAGCTACGCCCGTTGCTGTTCAAGAGCAGCTGCTTGCGCTCAGCAGCGCGAGCGACATGGTGGGATTTTGACAACACTGGCAATGCAGCAGCTGCTGGGCAGCTGCAGCTGCAGTAGGTGTTTTGAGGGTGTGGTGATGGGTTTGTGGCTTTGGGCGTGGGTTTGTGGGTGTGGATTTAGGGGGCAGCGTGGTGCAAGCCGCTGCAGAGTAGGTGAAGAGTGTGGTTTGCGATCAGGTGGTGGGAGTGGGGTTTTGGGTTGGTGACAAGCATTGGTCACACATCATGCAAGCTACACAGAGCTTAGCATGCGCAGGGGCACAGAAGATGCCCTTTTTGTGATCGAGGGGGTTGTCCAGGGTGCTACGCGCTGCGAGAGGTTGGTGTGCAGCGATGTTCCTCTGAGTTGATACAAGGCTCAAGGCGAAAGGTGAACGAGCTGCCCCTTGGCTACTTCAGCTGCATGATTGTCCTGATTGACTTTGGATTTGGGGGTTTACTAAACCCCGAACCCTTGAGCCTCTCGTGAGGTTCCAGCTGGTTCAAAGCACGGCTTGTGGCAAGCTGTAGGGTAGGGGGGCTGTCGGAGATTGTCGGCGGTGTGGCTTTTGCCGGTGAGTAATTGTTTTGAGGGTTCCTTCATGCGCAGAGAGCTAGCCAGGCAAGCCAGCAATGTATGTGTGTGTGTGTGTGGAGGTGGGCTACGCAGCTGCGCTGGGGTGCGTGTGTGGGAATTGCGTGGAAAAAAGCTGTGTGCCGCTTTGATCACTGGCAATTGCGTGGGCTTGATCAACGCAGCAGCAGGCTTCAAGGATGGGTCTGTGTGTGTGTGTGTGTATATTTCACAGTCAACAAGCACTAGTTCTTCTGGGTTTCTTTGGCTTATGCGGGTCCGCCGCCCCTCCCTCCTGGAGGCCCCATTTATCAGGGGGATTCGTGCGGGCGCCCACACGCATGATGTGGGTTGAGCACGCATGTGTGCTGAACTGCCCGCTCCTTTTGTGGCAGGCAGCATGTGCATGCGATTTGCTGCTTTGCGGTCGGCGGGAAGCGAGCGTGGCAGGGTTTTGTGTTGCTGTTGTTGTCCCTCAGGGTTTTGTGCTCCGGGGCGCTGCGGTCGCGGTTACAACAGGTCATCAGGTGACCAAGGTGCATACAGTAGGATTGTCGTTGAAGAGTGCAGGGGCGGCAAACTGCATGGCAGGTTGACGTGTGGGGAAAAAGTGCCTGTCTCTTGCTCCATTCGAGTGCAGGCTTGATTGCGGTTGTTGAGCCGAGCAGGATGTGTCAGGATGAACGCTCGACAGATTGACTGTGTGTGTGATTGCATGGCTGTTCGTACGTGTGTTTTTTTGTTTTGTCCAACAGTCATTTGTTGTCTTGACGCAGTGTACGCAGCGTATATGACCGCATCAGGTGCACGCGCGGCACGCACCAGTGTTACTGTCATTGTGAAGTAGCACAGCATGTGTTGCGGTGCAATTGCGCCTTTTTGGTTGGTCTGTGTACATGCGGGGTGGGACCCCGTGGCGACTTCGCCGCCACAGGATTCCGCGCTGCAAGACACAACGCATGCATTGCTAGGTAGCAGCAAGCCATTTGTACATTAGCATAGCCATATCAAGCAGCATACAAGATGTCTTACTTGACGCAGACAGTTGGTCAGAGTTGCTGTGTTGTGCTGTGTTGTGCTGTGTTGTGCTGTGTCGTGCTGTGCTGTGCTGTGGTGCAAGCTGTAGGTCAGGTGTAACATCAAGCAGGTTCCTCTATCACTCTGGTCTGACTTGACCATGTATTTGGGAGACAAGCGTGTGGCTCGGTAGGGAGTTGGGCGGATGGGTTGCGGGCACTATGGTTGCTGCTTCAGGTGCTATGTTTGCCCCACCCGGTGGTGCCACCAGTGACTGCAGACTTGCTTGCTTGCTGCTTCGCTGTGCAACACATTGGATGGTGATGGTGTGGCATGGGCATGATCACACAGTCTGCAGTTTGACGCATGCCAGGTTGGAGTGTGGGTTGGGGTGGTGATAATTGTATTCCTGGCCGTAGCTATGGCGGCAGGACACTGCAGCGCACCTTCGCTGACTGTTGTAGTATAGAGACGCAGGATGAGATGCAGGATGATTGCCATGGTATGGTTGTGCATGGGCAGGAAGTTGAGTACCAGCGCAGGATGAGATATCCGCCAACTGTGCAGTTGGCGGCTTTTTCTGCAGAGCACTTGCCATCATTTGGCTGCAGCAGGTGTGCTTGTACGTGTAGACCAGGTTGCGTTGCATCAACGACGGGAGCAGCGGCATCGCCGTGCGTTGATGCTCGGAACGAATCGATCCGGTTCGTGCAGTTGCCGGCACTCCTTGCTGGTCGCTTGATTTCGAAAGGGCTTAGTCAATGTTTGTTTTCGCGGGTTGTCGATTTTGTCGTCCTGCCTGCAGGGCGTACGTCGTAGGGCAGAAAAGCCGTGTGGTGAGGAGCATTCAGGGGATACTGCAACGCAAAGGGTGCTGCTGTAGAACAGCAATGCGACTTGTGTGCTGAGGGCAGGATGGCAGGGTCAGTGACACTCCTGCTACGCTGCGGCCACGTGTGTGCCAATGGCGGTGGTTGGTGGTGGCTCCTAAGCAGCTCTCATGTGCTGTGCTGTGTGTTTGGCACCGTGACGTTGCCGGGTCGCTGCACAGATGCAGCAGCAACCTTCGTAGACCATGCAACAGAGCATTCACGCTTATCGCATTCTTTGCTGCATCCTGGCGGTCAGGCAGTACAGTGTGTTGCTGCATCGTAGCAGCAGCAACGTCATCTGCTAAGGCGGGCCCGGGTCAATCCTTTGGTGCCCAGTGATTTTGCTGCACACCACAAGCTGCACATTTCGGATCAGCCTGACTGCACAACAAGCATTGAGATCTTGGCTTCGCACACCACCTTTTCACATAACAATGGTGCTTGCGCGCATGCTAGGAATCCTGTCAGCGCCGGCTGGGAGCATCCCATGGCATGCCTGACTCTCTCTTGCGGGGTGCATCACTCTATCTATTTCGGGGCATTCAATGCCAGGAGGTCATTCTTGCATCTCCTCCAATACAGGCTTCCAACATGCGCGTTCATCACTGTTGCAGTCTTGACTGCACGGGCTAGCTGTCACAGTTGCATCATTGTTTGTCTGCAGATGTTGCTGTGCGGCCAGGGCCAAGGCGGCTTGCAACGCCAGCAGCACTGCAGCGACGGCTGGGATGCATGCCTGACTCTCTCTTGCGGGGGTGCATCACTCTATCTATTTCGCGGCATCCGATATCACGAGGTTGTTCCTGCATCTCCTGCAACGCAGGCTTCCAAAATGCGCGTTCATCACTGTCGCAGTGTTGAAAGCAGGGGGTAGCTATCACATTTGCGTCAAGGTTTATCTGCAGATGTCGCTGTGTGGCCGGGCCAAAGGCGGCTTGCAGCAGCATTGCATACTGCTGCGCGCACCATGCCGGTTGGCAGGTTGATCACTGTGCTGTCAGCATTGCGCATCACATCGCTGCATCGTCAGAGACGCAAGGCTGCAGTTGTTGTTCACTGCGCACACGTGCTGTGCAGTAGTCCACCTTTGTTGATTGGCCCAGACAGGGGACTGCATCAGGCCTGCCTGGCAAGCTGCATGCAAGGTCCTGCAGCGCTGTGCGGCTCTGCTCTGTGTGGCAGCAAGCAGCAAGCAGCTAGCACAGTGAGTGTGTTTGTCCTGCTGCTATTGGTGGCCGTTGTGACTGGTCAGGCAAGAATGAGCATGGCAACTGCAGCATGCATTGTCGGCATCCTGAGTTGTTTGGACCGCAAACATACACCAGCCATTGAGGGAAGCCGACCTCTGGCGCGCCCTGCATTTTTTTGCAGCCGGAATCGCCCGGCAGACAGTCCATTCAATGCAAGTTGCAGCCAGTCCTGACATTACCTCCAATGCCGTGCTGGGTTGAATGCACTTGGTGAGCATGGCGTTCTTGCATGCGGGACCGATTGTTATGGTGGAGTGGTGACATTATTGTGTGTCCGGTGGTAGCTTGTCGCTACATATCAATCACGTGGGTTGAAGCAGCACAAGCTTGTGCCTGTCTTCTGTGTGCTCAGGTGGCATCTAGTAGGGTATGTATGCACACCGTGTCAGCAGTGGGGGCGGGGGCAGGCAAAGGGCTGGGGTGGGAGTGACTGGGATATCGATCACTGAAAGAGAACGGCCACGTGGATGAGGGACATGTCTTGACAGTCCAAGCTTCCAGCGTTTGACACCCATTCTGGGGTACCGATGGGGTGTGACGGCCCCATTTGCAGGTCTGCTTCACATTACTGTGATCCCTTAACGGAGGCTGGTGCAAGCTCAGCACATGTCTCTTGGCACACCGTGTGCTGTGCTGTGCTAGGATTGCATCGCTGTTTTGGAGTGATGGTGGTCAAGCAGTTTGGAGCGTGCTGCCAGCTTCAGCACAGGCCTCGAATGCAGGCCGCAGGGTTGAGGGTTTAGGGGGTAGGGTTTTGCTCAGGGGTGGCCCGGTGATGGTTCAGCAAGCCCCCACCAGGCGTACAGGGACAGAAGACCGGAGATGTGCACTGTGGGATATCCCTGAAGCCAATGCTAGCTCGGATTAGCCGTGCACAGAGTTGCACGTTGTCAGGACATTCCGTGCATCTTGAGCAATAGCAATGGTGCGAGCAGCAGCAGTTTGCAGCAGCAGACTTGGAGAGGGATCCATGGATGTTGCTTATTTTGGGGTTGGCTGTGTGTGAGCCGCACACATAGTCCACGTTTTCACAAAAGGGCCCATGCTGACCAGCCCTCAATACAGCCTACCTTATGGGTACGCTGCACTGGATGCACATCCAGCATCCTCTCTGCTGCAGCTCGTTCGCCGGTCATTGTGCGCCGCGCACGGTCATTGTGCGCAGCGGCTGAATTTGGGTTGGTTATGGATGGGGGGCACATGGGGTGTACAGCAACAGCTGCAGCGCAACGCTGTTGTGACGTCGCTGCGCACTTTTGCAGTCACTTCCGGAGCTTGTCGGTGCTGGTACTAGCAATGCCAATGGTGCCAGTTGCCCTCACGGCTGTGCTTCACAGCTCTCTATAGAGTAGCTACTCTTCTTGGCAGTCCTGGCTGGGGGTCAGTGGTGTCTATGTGGGAGTGTCCTGAGTCTATGTGGGTGCTGTGTCGCGCAAAAGATGCGAATGCGTTGGTTGAAGCTGCACCCTGTTGCGGCTCAAGGGGAATGTATGTGGGGGCAGGCTGCGTCATGACACATCAACGTCGTCCCAACCGGCACACCTCCTTTCTTGCTGTCGTTTTGCAAGCTGCTGTGCTGATCAGTGCCCGTATGTTTCGATCAGGGGTTTGCCGGGTGCATGCTGGGGTTCCCCACAGCTGTGTTGGCACCCCCACCCCCGTCCTGTTTGCACAGAGGCTGGTACTGGTGTCGGGCAACTAGTAGTGCAAGCACGTAGGCAGGTGGGAGTTTCGGCACCCGTCAAGCCTTGTTTCGCTTGTCAAGTAGGCAGCAGCACTGCGATTGAGGGCTAGGGGGGGTAGGTAGGTAGCTTCGAAGGTGCGTTGTCGGAGTAGTTCAGGGTATTCAACTGCTGTGTGTGCATGCGTAGCGTACTGTGTGGGTAGAATGGGGTCTGATCAGGTGCCAACTTGGCATTCACGCCCTCAAAGCATGGTTCTTCTCATGAAAGCTATTGTTTGGCAGTGCTGCAGTGTCATGTGGCCGTCCCAATCATTGTGGTTTGCACAGAATTGTCCTTTTACCTGAAATGGTACTGTTGTAACACAAGTGCATAAGATACACACAGACCAGGCACGAGTTGGACCCCCTCCCTGTGCTGGCCTGGTTACACAAGCACTGACGTACACCGCGACCAAACACTGTCGCATCATATGACGTGTTACACCACATGCGAACACTCACAACATGGAAAGCAACAGGCACTATGTGTGACGCACTCCACATGGCCGCAGCAATACCCAAACAACGCCTGCAAAACCTCACCCGATACAAGAAAGCCCCACAACCCTGCTATAAAACGCCGCCTGGGCAGCAGTCAGCTGAGCCGGTACCACAGCAGCTCGCAAGCTACAAAACAATTGAAAAGGACAAGCCCTAGGTTTTTGAAATTGAAACCATGAAAGGTCACACCTTGGACATTTAAAAAGCCATGCCCGAAGGTATGCAGAGCAGCAACGGGGATGGGGGTGCATCCCTGACGTCATGCATGCCCTGCTGTAAAAGGTGTGCAAGCACACGCCTACCTCTTGCTACCGACACCTTACCCCCGGCCCCACCCTTTGCTCCAAAATGCCCCCAGCATTCCACACGCCCCCCCCCCCCCCCCGGGCCAGCCCAAGCAATCCACCCCCCCCCCCGCCAGCCGCTGCAGTAATGCTTGGATACAAGTTTTGACGCCCCGCCGCTTCACAGAGGGCATAAGGCCGGGTTGTGCTGCCATTGTAAACAAACACCTGCGCATGCAGCAGCAGAAACGACGGGCCATCGCACAACAGTAAGCTGGAGGAAGAGGGGGAATTGCACTCGAGCTGCAATTGATGCCTGGCCATAACAGTGCAGTGCGGCCCGTGCAGGGTGTGGAAGGCTGACTTGCTGCTGACGTGACGCTGGACACTGGCCAATCAAGCTTGCTTGAAGCATGGATGGCTAGTCATCAAACACAACCACACTAAGCTGTTGATTCCTTTGAACGGCCAATAGTGGCTTGATGGGTGGACAGCAGCAGCACACAAATCACTCTCACTGCATATACACTATGCACACGGACTGTGGGCTACTTGCCTGCAGCCTATTTTGCCTTGGCCACCGCTGCTGCTGCCGCCGCCGCTGCATCCGCTGCGCTCTTCTCTGCTGCCGCTGCTTGGCCCTCCTCACTGACAGACCAGCGGTACCACCTGTGCAGCAAAAAGGCGGGAAAACATGTATACAGAACTGTTTGGATATTTTTGTGATATTTCCCCGTCAACGTCTTTCCTTCACTGCGCGCTGCGCCACTTCCTTTGCTGCTTGGACAAATAGGGGAAGCCTTATACAGTGACTGCCACGGTGCCAGAGCAGTGCCTGCTGCACCTCGCAGACTGAGCTTGGCCACTGCATCGACAACGTCATGAACGGCCGCAGCCACCTGTCACCTGCTGCCGCTGCAAGTGACTGCCCTTGTAAACCAATGCCGTACACATGCTTGGCCCGTCCGACCCAACCCCACCTGCTGAGCTGATACAGCTGCATGGTCTCAGTTGCTTGCGCATGCCAACCCAACCTTGCTTGCACAGGCTAGGCCCTAGTAAGCCGATGCGGTACACACTTGGCCCTTACAACTGCCTGCAGGTCCTTGTTGTGTGGTGCTGATGTTGCGCGAATGCTATAACCCCTTAGCAGTCATCCAACCCCCCCCCCCCAAAAAACACCCCCCCCCAAAACAAACAACTGACTCCGCGCCAAAGACAAAACACAGCCCCACCTGCTGAGCTGGTACAGCTGCACCGTCTCATTGCTTGCGTGGCAGGCCAGCAGCAGGTAGTTGCGGGGCTGGACCATCCACGCAAATCGCATGAACAGGCAGCTGTACAGGCACATGGCTGCAGGACACACAGGGGTGGGGGGCGGCGGGGGCCAGCAGGGTGCAGCAGGTTACTGAGTGAGGAGCAGCAGCATTGAGCAAAGGAGATGAACAGGCAGCTGTACAAGCACATGGCTGCAGGACACACAGGGGTGGGGGGGGGGCAGCAGGATGCAGCAGGTTACTGAGTGAGGAGCAGCAGCAGCGAGCAAAGCGCATGAACAGGCAGCTGTACAGGCACATGGCTGCAGGACACACAGGGGTGGGGAGACAGGGGGATGCAGGAGGTTAGTGAGTGACTGAGTGGCGGCTATGGAGCAGCAGCAGCAGCTGCGAGCGAATGAGAACAAGACTGAGGTTCAGCAGCTGTACAGGCACATGGCTGCAGGACACACAGGGGAGGGGTGGGGGGGGGGCAGCAGGATGCAGCAGGTTACTGAGTGTGGAGCAGCAGCAGCGAGCAAAGGAGATGAACAGGCAGCTGTACAGGCACATGGCTGCAGGACATACAGGGAAGAAGATGGGGGTGGGGGGTGGGGGATGGTAGGAACAGTTGGACGCAGGGATCAGATACGTGACCAAATGGGGGCTAGCAGTAGGTGGGGTGGCGCAGCAGCAGCGCGTGAAGGACATGAGCATTTTGAGGGGCATGACACATGTCACCCCCTGCATGATGAGCCGCGGCAGGCAGGTGCTGTCAGATGCATGCTTGAAGGGAGCTCAGAGATTCGTTGCACCCTTGCAGCTGCTACGAAAAACTAAAGTTACACCTGTAGCTATGAAGCTCAAGAGCTCATGCCACTGCTACTGCTGCATGGGACACTAGATAGGTGGTGCTACAGTGTATGACCAAGCTGCTACCAAACATGTGCTGACTGGACCCTCTTCACATGGCGTCCATGCACACCTTGCCACCGCACCTGAAGTCATGTTGGGTGAAATGACATCTGGTGTCTTGCGCATGTCCGCTAGTCCCTGCACATGTCACAGGAGGGCCATACGATTACGTAATCATCACTCAGCGCACCAACTCAACCTCTCTGCGCAAGAGGGTGTGCAAGCTGGGGACTGCCTCTACGACACACCCTCTGACATGCTGCTGCGGCTACTGCCTCGATAGCGAACTGCAATGCCAACTCTGAGCAACAAGATGCTCCAGCAAACTCTGCGAGCAGTAGTACGCAGTACTCATATACAGCATATGCTTCCCAGGTGCCCCCCACCCAGAGCTGCTCACCGCTAGCACGAAACCCCAGTTGGCAACAGGGCCTGCACACGACAAGGATAGTATGTTATGTGCTGTGGACCGTGTGACAGCAATGCTGTTGCCAGGGACAGCAATTGCAATAAAGCTGAAGTGCAGCAGATCATCCCCCATCAACTCCACCCACCCCAGAAGTGTGTGGTCTTTGGGCCTGTGGGAGCGTTGATGAATGCCGACACACGCTGCGCCAGTGTAAGGGATTTCGTTGCCGCTGTCATGGCTGCTGCACTGTTTCGAGAACGTGCTGAACTGTTTCAAGCTACGTGTCGTGCAAGACGGGCAGCAGGAGAGGCACAGGAGCCCAGCAAACTGCAAGGAAGCAAAAGCTTTTGCAGTCGATGCGAAGAGTGCCTCCCTGAATGAAGCCAACATTCTCACACATTCTTGGTGGTTGGGTTGGTTGCGAATGCAAGCAGCTTCCGTTCATGCCGTCTACTCCTTCACCATCTCCTACTGCGCGTGCGTTGTGGTATTCCGACCGTCTCTCTCCTTCCTCTCTCGTGTGTGTGGGACTCAACGATCAGACCAAATGGCGTGCTGGAAGGCCACAGTGGCCGTTGCGCTGCTGCTTTGCCTGGCGTTGAATGTAGAGGCGTCCAGCAAGCAGAAGAAGAAGGCAGTGGTCACCCACAAGGTGGGTCGGACTCAACTGCTCGATCTACACACTTCTTCTCTTGTGCTGTCCATACTGCTGTCCAGTGCCCAACGCCCAATGTATGTCCTGGGTGTCATGCAGGTCTTCTTCGACATTGAGATTGATGGCAACAAAGAGGGTGAGCTGGCAAGAGCAACAGCGCAGTTGCTGGGTGTCCCACAAGTGACTGTACCTGTGATCTGCTGTGTGTTGGGTCCTTGCTTGCTGCACAGAAGTGGCCAGCCATGTATCAAGCTCTTATCGGCCAGCTGTGCATCCTTTGATCCACACAATGAGAGGGTCCGGACCTTCCACCAGTGACTGTATCGTGGCTTGCATGCCAGCAACCGCACCCTGCTGGTACCTCCTGAACGCCTGTACCCCCGCTCTTCCCATGCTGTGATTTTGGTACCTCCAGGCCGCATCGTGATGGGTCTGTTCGGAGACATCGTGCCTAAGACCGTCGACAACTTCAGGGCCCTATGCACAGGAGAGAAGGGCAACGGCAAGTCCGGCAAGCCCCTGCACTACAAGGGATCCATCTTCCACCGCGTCATCCCCCAGTTCATGCTGCAGGGCGGTGACTTCACCAAGTAAGCAAGCCCACACAACACCATCATAGCTGCATAGGGACCTTGGGCCTGGCCCATGCACTGTATAGGGAGCTGGGCGTGGGCTGGGGAGCTGCGCTCAGCAGCAGCAAGTTGTGCTGTCACAGCCGCAGCAAGATAGCCCCTCCCCCCCTCTGTTGACAGCTGCTCCATTCTGGAGCACGTCATGCACGCACGTTTTGGACCGCACACACGTTGCGCAGAAAAGTATGGGGTTGATTGTGTGAGAGGCGACAGCGCTCCAACTGACTATGTATCTCCTAACTGTCTTGACTGCAGGTCTGACGGCACTGGTGGCGAGTCCATCTACGGGGAGAAGTTTGCTGTAAGTACACCATGCTCCCGTTTTGTGACAGCTGTGCAGCAGCAGTACACCGTGCTCCCCTGCCTGTAACAGCCTGCCCAGCAGCAGGGCGCCATTTTCCAATGTCTGCACTGCCTGCGCAGCAGCAGGACACCACGCAGCCTTGTCTGAACAGCGTGCGCAGCAGCAGGACACCATGCACCTCTGTCTGCAACAGCCAGTGCAGCAGCAGTACACCATGCACCCCTGTCTGCAACAGCCTGTGCAGCAGCAGTTATTGCTGGTGCAGCACAAGTGCGCCCCACATGACCAAGGCCTGTAAGCTGCAGGCATGTAAGCTGCAGGTGTAACTCTGACTTGATTTGAAGCTGTGTGGTCGCCAGCACTAGAGCTGTGTTTCCGTCACAGCTCTAGTGTGACAGCAGCCACTGCTGCCTGCTCAGTGCATGCAACTTTCTGAGCAACTACATACGTCACCGCCTCAACTCACCTGCCACAATTCTCATGTTCGGGTCCTCAGAACCTGGGGTTCTGTGTCTTTGTGCCTTCGTCTTACCCCCCCCCCCCCTCCTCCTCCCGGCCACATCATCTCAGTTTCTGACCCCCACCCCCGCCTTCCGGCTATGGTCCTGTGCTGCTCCTGTGCTTCAGGATGAGAACTTCAAGCTGAACCTTGGTTGAACTGTTACCCCAAAAATCAACCTGTTACCCCCACCCCTGCTCCTGGCCATGTTCCTGTCGTGCAGGATGAGAACTTCAAGCTGAAGCACAAGGGCCCCGGCTACCTGTCCATGGCCAACGCCGGCCCAACACCAACGGCAGCCAATTCTTCATTACAACAGTAAAGACAGCATGGCTGGACGGCCGCCACGTGGTCTTCGGCAAGGGTGGGTGGTTTTGTTTTTTATTAGGAATAAAATGAATTTAGTAAAATTTATATAAACAATATGTATTTTATTTCTTAGTTGATTGATTGAGTGCCACTGCGGCTCGCTGCGCACCGAGTCACTGGATTCTAGACTCAGTCAAATGTACCTGACCCTGGTAAAACCAAATAAACCTTTGATACATTGCAGTTGCGCAATGCGCACACGACTCAATTAAAAGGCCCTCAATGGTCCCAAGTGTTGCAGACGTATAGTTGCGGCTATGCAGCAAGCGCATGGCTCCCTCAATCGCCCTCAAGTCTAGAAGTGCAGGGATGTGGGTTGCTGTATTGCGCATCTGGATCCAGTGCTGTGTGGGTGGGGTGTGAGGGGTGCAGGGTGGTGCTTGTGCTGCATTGATATGCCTGCTGCTGTGCCGTGCTTGCATTGTATTTACTGCTGGCAGTGCTGCTGGGTGTGTTGACGGTGGTGCTGGGATGAAGATGGACGCGGTGTATGCACCTCAAGCAATTCTTACCAACACCCTGTTGATTCGCTACTGACGATCCTGTTTGTCCGCCACTGACGATCAACCCCACCCTCCCATGTGTGTACTGCTGAACATGCCCCCGTCCCCTCCCGCTTGATCATATTGAAGTTGGTGCTGGGCTGATTCCTTCACTCACTGTCGCGTGTGTGCTGCTGGTTGTGGTTGTGCGTGTGTGCCGTTGTGGCTATAGTGCTGGAGGGCATGGATGTTGTGATGAAGGTGGAGGCCCTGGGATCAGGCAGCGGCACTCCCAGCAAGAAGGTTGTGATTGCAGACTCCGGCGAGCTCAAGGAGACCAGCTAAACAGCCAGCGGGCACCGCTAAGGACTCCCACAGCACAGCACAGCACGGCTTACAGTCACGCCGCGGTGCTGCCGCTGTGGTGTGAGGGGAGTGTTTGTCGGCCGTGTTTGAATCGGACAAGCAGCTGCGAAGGCAGGGGCGGCAGCAGCTAGCCGGCCAGCAAGCAAGCAAGCACCCGACCCCCTCCCATCACTGCCGGCGGGCCACGTGGCATGGGGCGCTGAGTGCTTGCTGGCTGTGCTGCTGCTGCTCTGCTTCGGCCGCTGCTGCTGCAGTTTTGAGGGGGATGCATACAGTTTACAAGGTTGAGCAGCTGGGCAGCAGAAGCGGCAAGACGAATGGCACAGCAGTCATTGTGGCGTCGGGTGAGCTGCCAATGCACTGGCGGCCGAAACAGAGTGTAACACCGGAGCCTCCAGGGCCGTATTCCTATGAAGCAGAGGAAGCAGAGGGCGAGGAGTCTGGTTGACAGCTGCGTTCGAAGTTTGTGCTGCAGGCCTGTGATCTTGTGTGTTGGAAGTGTAGGGGTAGTCTCGTGTAACTGTACAGCTGTGTGTGTGTGGTGGCATGCGGCTGAGGTTTGAGCGTACTGTGTGAGAGGGACTGACCAGCCTGGCATTCTTCAGATGCTGCTGTGACCCGTCTGAGCAACTTCAGTGAAGCATGTGCAAACTGACCAGCCTGTGCACACCAGTGCCTCAACGCAAAAATTCAGTTGGTGCAAAGCAAAGTTGCGCCACTGCCCACTGCAGCTGCTGTCCTCACCATGCGACTGTGTCGCACCAGGCCAGGCGCACAGCAGCATGCAATCATGCAGCCACAGCCCATGAGCGACCCAAATAATACGCACACAAGGCATGGATGTGTGTCAGGAATGCATGATGAGCATGATCCTCTCGCCAGCCAGCCCCTGCAGCACGCATGGGTCCTCCAGCTCAGGATGGAGCAGTAAATTTGCACTTTGCACTGCGTTGCATGGCCGGTGGCAATCTTGACGCTTTCATTCAGTCTGTATTTCAAACCGTTATGATTATAATCCAGTCTTGATTGACGGTTGCTGGCGCCACAGTGGTTTTGGGGCAGACAGTCTGCCCAAGTCTGGAGCGAGCGCTGTGTCCTGCCTCTTCCTGGTGTGTCGTTGGACCACCAGTGATCGCCTCCCAGTCGCTCTTTCAGCCCCCAGGTGCCAGGCGTTGTTCAGTTGTGCTTGGCTGCGCTCCCAGCACTCCTCGTTCTGAGTCGATTGCTGCTGCTCTCCAGATATCCAAGATGACGACCGAGACGGCTTACGATGACAAGGCTTACGACCAGAAGATGCAGGACTTGTGAGTGGCATTCGCCGCCCAGAGATGAACAAAGATTGCTGCTCTGGCACGCACTCACGGCTCCCCATGTTGTTGCTTCCGCAGCATGCAAAGCCAGGACAACCAGACCTTCTTCACTGAGTGGGAGGAGACTTATGACTCCTTCGACCAGATGGGTCTGCATGAGAACCTGCTGCGTGGCATCTATGCCTATGGTGAGGGGCCAGGCCGTCTACAGCAGGCGTCTGTGATTGGAAAGGATCCTAACGATCTACAAAATAACCCTGGAGCTGATGGGCAGTCGGGCTGCCAGCCAAGCACCCACTGCTTCAGTTGGAAGTACAGCAGCACAGCAGCAGCAGCGGCAGCGGCGCTGCATGTGCACCATGCACACCAGCAGGAGCAGCACTCAGTCGCAGTTGATCAAACAGACGCCATGATCGAACCGCCTGCAGTGATCAGCAGCAGACAACGGCCCAGCTGCTTTGGTTGGAACAGACCATGACCCTTGCGCATTGTGTTTCGTGTGCGCTCTCACCAGGTTTTGAGAAGCCCTCTGCTATCCAGCAGAAGGGTATCGTGCCATTCACCAAGGGCCTGGATGTGATCCAGCAGGCCCAGTCCGGTACCGGCAAGACTGCCACCTTCTGTGCTGGTATCCTCAACAACCTGGACTACCAGAACCTGGAGTGCCAGGTGCGCAGGACTGCAGCAGCAGTCAGCACAGCTGCAGGAAACCCAGCCGGCTGGGCCAGAAACGAGTGGGTGCCGAACAGGAGGAAATCCCCAGCAAGCAGCGGTGGCATAGGGGGGGGTCCGGGAGGCAGCGGTAGGCAGGGCTGCAGGCAGACAGCTATCTGGGCCAGCACCTGCATTGGGCTGATCGGCAAGCCAGGACAGCAGCAGGGAGCTGTTTGAAGCTGCCTCTGGGTGGTTTGGGGGTATTGCGGGCACAGCAGTAGCCATGTAGCCAGGAGCACAGATGTGATGGGGGAGCAGCAGCAGCCATCGAGGGGTAACAAGCTGCTGGGCGCACAGCAGTGGGTGTAACACGCTGCTAGGCGCACAGCAGCGCCAATGCTGCTGGGACAAGGGATAGCGGCAGCTGGAAGCACAACTGTGCTGGGGCGACAAGGTGTTGGGCGCCCAGTAGTGCCGTTCAGCCGGGTGGCAATTGTGCTTGCTGTGTCTACAGCAGCAGCTTTACAGCTAGGGTTGCAAGTGTGCTGAGCGAGCAGCAGCCCAATGCAGCTGTGCTGGGGATAGGAATGCGCTGGGCGCATACAGCAGTACCAATGCAGCTGGGAGCAGATGGCTGCTGGACGGACAGCAGCAGGGAGAGGGCAGTGGCGGGATCGTAGCTGATGCACGGGGGATGTATTGACGTTCATACATCAACGTATCTCCCCCCATGCCACGAGCAGCTGAATGTAGCCGGTCGGTCTGTGAATCTCACTGTGCATTTGATCGTGTTGTACCTGTGTGCTGGCCCTTGTACCTTGCCCTGTGTCCTTGTCCTGCAGGCTCTGTTGCTGGCCCCCACCCGCGTTCCTGCAGGCAATTTGCGAGCAGCTGTATGTAGCCAGTCAATCTACGAATCTGATAATCCGTTCTGTCGTGTGCCACTGTGCTGGCCCTTATCCTTGTCCTGCAGGCTCTGGTGCTGGCCCCACCCGTGAGCTGGCCCAGCAGATTGAGAAGGTCATGCGCGCCCTGGGCGACTACCTGCAGGTGCGACTCAGGGAGGCAAACAAGCAGGCAGCTGGGTCAGTAGGGCAGCTGGGGTTAGCAGGGCAGAGGGAGGCAGGGAAGCAGGCAGCTGGGTTGGCAGGACAGCTGCGGTAGCGGGCACAGGGGGGCAAACAGGCAGGTCGGGGAAGGGAGGCAGGAGGCGGCAGTGAGGCAGGCAGCTGCGTTAGCAGGACAGATGGGGTAGGAGACCGGCTGCATGACATCGGAGGGATGACAGAGGAAGAGAGGCAGGCCAGCAGGAGGGCAGCTGCAGGACAGCTGGGGCAGCAGACAGGTTGAAAGGGGGGGGGGGGCGGCTGACAGGCAGGCAGCCAAACCGACAGGGAGACAGGCCGATGCAGACAGGATACAGACCGGGCGACAACATATTCAGGCTGCCAAGCAGGCACGGCTCGCGATGCTGGACTCGCAGCGGCATGTTCCTGCAGTGCTGCATGTTTTCCAGCAGCGGCAGTCATGTTGGCAGCAAGGCCAGCAACAACATGCGGGCAGGAGCCTGTTTGGGTTGCTCACAGCAGTGACACCCTACCCAAAGGATTCAAAAGCAGCAGCAGAGACGGGTGCCAGCAGAAGCAAGGGACATGATCAGCCACCGTCCACAGTCATGCATTAGCAGCGGTGCGGAAGGGCGACGTCGTAAGGTTTCATGGCAAGGAGGGTGCTGACACGTGATGTTGTGTTGTTGCCTCCTGTGCGCCCTGTTGTGCCCGCAGGTGAAGTGCCACGCCTGCGTGGGTGGCACCAGCGTGCGTGAGGACCCCGCATCCTGTCTGCTGGTGTGCAGTGGTGGTGGGCACCCCGGCCGCGTGTACGACATGCTGCGCCGCCGCTGCCTGCGCGCAGGGTGTTCATGATGTGACTGGGATCATATGTGATTTGGGAGGTTGCAGGATGGCTGTTGCAGCAGGATGGTGGGTTGCAGGATGGTTGGGACAGGTGGCAACCGTAGCGGTGGCGGAAAGGCAAAAGGCACAGGGGTGGGGGCGGGGTATGGCAATGCCATGGCACTTGGGTCTGCACGCACTTCATGAGTGGAGGGTGAAATGGGGGTGCGCAATGCGAGGCAATTGTGGGTTGCGTTGGCGCGTTTGCTTGGGAGCTGGGCATGGGGTCCAGTGGCATGGGGTGCGGGGCCAACTGAGGGCTGCTTCAGCTGGCATCTTAGCTGCACAGGCGTGCTGGCCTGCTGTGCTACCTTGCTGTTGGTCAGCACGGACGGCAGGGAGCGCCAACAACATATATGATCAAAACATAGCTTGTGTTGATCACTGTATGGCTGCTTGTGCTGTTGCTTGCCGCAGACAACATCAAGATGTTCACCTGGACGAGGCCGATGAGATGCTCTCTCGCGGTTTCAAGGACCAGATCTATGACATCTTCCAGCTGCTGCCCCAAGCTGCAGGTGGGTGTTGAACAGTAGCGATACATGACAGTACACGCATGCTCTTCTAGCAGGTTCCAGAGCATCATAAAGATATCCCACAGGGATAGGCAAACCGTGGGGTGCAGCGACGGCAGTCATAGCAGGTGTGTGTGTGGGGGGGGGGGGGGGCGCTAGCTCGGCGGGGAGTGGGCGAAACTTCACCTGCAACCAGCCGTCACGTCACAGCAGGGCAACCAGTCGCTACATTCCAGCAGGACAAAGAAGGACATATGTTGGCGGGATGGCATGATTCTGTCGGTGTGGGTGGGGTTAGGACTGTGCAGAGTGGGGGGGGGGGTGGTGTGAGGGGGCGCGGAGTGGGTCAACGAGCAGCGGCCCCCTTGTCACTGGGCAGGCAGGCGGCAATGAGTCTAGGGAGCGTCTAGCAACGCCCCGACGGAGCTCCAGCTCGCCCTGAGGGAGCTGGGTGACAGCATTGGCACTTGGCAGGCGGCCTTGCCCACTTGTATCATTCTGTGTCTGTGTGCAGGTCGGTGTGTTCTCTGCCACCCTGCCCCCTGAGGCGCTTGAGATCACCCGCAAGTTCATGAACAAGCCCGTGCGCATCCTGGTGAAGCGTGACGAGCTGACCTGGAGGGTATCAAGCAGTTCTACGTCAACGTGGAGAAGGAGGACTGGAAGCTGGACACCCTGTGCGACCTGTATGAGACACTGGCCATCACGCAGTCCGTCATCTTCGCCAACACCCGCCGCAAGGTATGTGTGTCGTTGCGCTCATCCTGCTGTGAAAGCTGTTTCAGGGCGTGCTCGTGCTGTTTCAGGGGTGATCATGCTGTTTCAGGGTTGCTCATGCTGTTTCAGGGTGCAAAGGCGGTTTCGGGGGCAAAAGGCTGCTTCGGTGTGCAAAAGGATGTTGCGGAGCTTCCAAGGGGGCAGAGGGACGCTGTTGGAGGGGGCAGACTGGATCAGACAGGCCCTGCAGACGCACATAGTTTGCATGCTAGCTGTGCGGGACACAAGCCCTCATGCAGGCTGTGCGCACTGCTGCTGCTTAGTGTAGGTAGGGCTGTACGGTGATGTGGGTCGTGATCTGTATGACACACGCATGTGCGCAATCCCTGTCACTTGCTCACTGCTGTTTTCGTACTGTGGCTTTATCTTTCCAGGTGGACTGGCTGACTGACAAGATGCGTGAGCGCGACCACACAGTGTCGGCAACACACGGTGACATGGACCAGGTGGGGGGTGGTTTGACAGCATCTTGCCACGCAGGGGTCACAGCTGTTCTGCACTCCATTGTACTGTACTGGATTGTATTGCACTGATCAATCAGATCGATCATATGATCTTGCATTGCTGTGTGGACCAGGTTGGGGGATCGGCAGCCTCTTGCCGCCGCTTAGTGGCTCCAGCCGCTTCAGCAGCTGTCCTGTACTGCAGTGTACTGCCATGGACGGGTCATGTGCATTGAGCTTGCATGCCTGTAATGGCTGTGCAAGGCGTTGCTGGCGGGGTCGGCCAGTGCAGCAAGCATCCTCCCAAACCTTGCAGAATGGGCACCATTCTGCAAGTGTATGCTGACCAGCCCGTGTTTGCTGTGCTGTGTGATATGCTGATATGCGTCTCCTGATTGCAGAACACACGTGATGTGATCATGCGTGAGTTCCGCCGGCAGCTCCCGTGTGCTGATCACCACAGACCTGCTGGCCCGTGGCATTGATGTGCAGCAGGTGCGTGCAGCATGGGGGCCAACTTGGGCCCCCGGGGTAGGTGATGCCAGTAACACTCTCAATCTCAGCTGTATTGGTGGCCTGGGTTGATGCGGACGCAGCAGCCAATGCATGCTGTGCGTGCTTCTCCCTATGGTCCCTGGTAAAGATGTTCGAGTGGTGCATGCGTGCGTGCGCGTAAGCAGAGCTGGTTGACAAGAGACATGCCTGCGTTTCTAGTTGTGAGGCCTCTTCAAATGCTGAGGGATGCATCTCAACTAGATCACCTGCATGTTTCTCTGTTGGGCCAGCTCTGTTCACGCGCACGCATGCCAGCACGCACCCGCACCCCCCCCCCCCCACCCCGCGCACACACACATTCATCCATGGATCATTGTGGGATGCTATATGCTAGCGCATGCATGTCAACCTTTCATGTATCCTCCATGCGCACACACGCGCACACTTTGTCTTGTATCTCCTCATCTTATGACCTCCTGCACCGTCACTGACCGTGGACTGATCACTGCAATTGGCTAACTGACCACTGTTTCCCCCGCGCGCAGGTGTCTCTGGTGATCAACTACGACCTGCCCACCCAGCCCGAGAACTACCTGCACCGTATCGGTCGCTCCGGTCGTTTCGGCCGCAAGGGTGTTGCCATCAACTTTGTCAACCACGACGACGAGCGCATGCTGCAGGACATCCAGCGCTTCTACAACACAGGTGGGCCTTGGTTTTGGAAAATCTTGGAAACGGCTTGTGATGGCGTGTTATGGGGGATGGGGTGCAGGATTTGCAGGCTGGGTCTTCTTTAGGTCTGCATGCTGCAGGACATCCAGCGCTCCTACAACACAGTTGGGTCTTGTGAAATCTGAAATCATAAAGAAACGACACTCGGATAGCATGCTTTGGGGCGCAGGGTAAGGGTTCGCGGGTTGCAGGGTAGGGGGTCTGCACAAAGGTCTGGAAATGTGGTGTCTGCAAGTGGGATCTGCTGGTGAGTTGATGTCGTCCTGTCCCAACCCCCTATGCCTGCCCAACATATACATCCAGGTCCAAGCACACTCGATGTAGCTGTAGCGTGTGCATGATGCTCAGGCTGGCACTGCGTGTACAGGGCATGACCCATTTCCCTTTTCCAACATCTGACTTGTGCCAATGTGGCTGATTTCATCTCAACCTTACTGCGTCCGTCCTAATTTCCTTTGCCCTGCCCCACATTATACTCGTGCCTGCAGTCATCGAGGAGCTGCCCTCCAACGTGGCCGACCACATCTAAGCCGCTGGCAGTATCCACACAGCAAAGCAGAAGCAGCGCAGCAGCTTTGGTCCTAGTGACTGGGCTGCTGTTGCAGCAGCAGCGAGGAGCAGGGGGCGTTGCAGCAGCAGTGGCAACAGCGGCAGCAATGGTGGCAGCAATGGCGTGGCAGCTTGCTGGATCCGGCAGCAGCAACAGCTTGCATGAGCGTGTGCCGACAGCACCCTGTGTTGCGGTGGGCTGGGTGTGCAATGCAGTAGCTGGTAACTGCGGCAGGTGGCGGCAGTAGCCGCAGCAGCAGGGCGGGTGAAAGGACTCACAGCAGGTTGGCGGCAGCGGTGGCAGCAGCGGCAGTGTGGTGTCAGCATGCGGAGCGTGCTGTGCTATGCATGCCAATGTTCTTGATTTACTGGATCGGGTGAGAAGGATGATGAGTGACAGGAGTGTGAGGGTGTGTGGGTGCCTGGTAATGCAGCTGTCGCGCTGCCCGATTTTTATCTTTGTGATGGAGGTCTTGTGGCATTCAGCGGGCAGCTTGACTAGGTGATGAGTGTGCGGTGGTGTGCATGCATGGTGTGAAGCCGGAGGGTTGTTGCTGCTTGCAGCGGCAGCAGTCGGCCTAGAGCACCTGCTGTAGGTGGGTGTGGGAGTTGTGCCTGCTGAGTTGCCTGCTGTGCGGAAGCAGTGCTTGGTTTGAGCTTGTGCTTATGGAGTTGTGCCTAGGCTGAAAGCGAAGGGAGCACCCACCCTGCTGATGATGCAAAGTATTGTCACAGTTTGCCTGTGGTACCGTCCATCTTGAAGAGCTAGGGTTAGGGTTTTAGGCACACAGCAGAGTATAACCCCTGTCACTTTTTTACGCTGACCAGGGGTGAATTACACTGAGTTTTTTCCCCCACTGAGTTAGCCTTTTGCACTGACCTGGGGTGAGACTAGTCAAGCAGATGCACTGACCTGGGTGAGACTAGTCAAGCAGAGCTTGTGCGAAACTGGATTCAGTACATGTACGTATGTGTTGTGCATAATGGCCACACACACATCGGTTCCTCTGTCAGTTGTTGAGTCACTGTGTCAATCTCAAGGTTACAAACAATGTCAAAAAACACATGCCACAATATTGGCCATAGCTGAAAACCCTTAACCTCTGGACCCTTCACAGCCATAGCAGTGTGGCCCAGCAGCTGCTCTGACAGCTGCGCTCACAGCTTGTGTAAGCAACGTTTTTGAGGTCCCTTCTCCAAGTGGCTTCAACCCCAACACAACCAACACAGATACTCTGCAGTGACACTCGCCGACCGCCAAAGGCAGCAGGGCGGAAGTCCAGGCGACCGCAGCACCGAAAGGCAGCGCAAGAGGCCCTGCTTCTGTAACCAGACAGCCAAAAACAAATGAACCAGTCCAGGCTGTCCGAGACAACTATCTTTTTGGGGGGGGGGGAGTTGTGCTGAGCAGTAAGTTGTCACTCAGCATGGGCCAAGCGTCAAGGCACAACACAGCTGCAACCTTTGCAAGGGCAAGTGCACACTGCCTGCCCAACCTTTCCATCTGCACCCATACCAAACAATAACACCACAAGACAAGCTGAGACGTTAACCTGGCCCGATATCGCCGGGATCCAACCCACCCACCCACCCGGTCTGACCGAGCTATCAAGGCAACGATCACGATGTCACATGGGGTGCGCCCCACCTCAGGCATGGGCCAGGGCCGAAAACGTTCTCAGACACAGACTTGCCGCCCAACATGGGACCAACCCATAACACAGCTGCAACCCTTGCATGGGCAAATGCCCACTTGCCTGTCACAACATTCCTTTCTGCCCACTGGCCTCCCTACCAAACGAACACCACACCCACAAGCTGACACAGGGGCAAACTCGCACGATCCCCTCGCCCCATCCCCACCCACACCCCCACCCTGTTAGATCAGACACCCGAGACAGACAGCCCACCCCACCTCGGCTTGTGGCAGGATCGAAAAACTGGATCCAAAGCAGTATTGCAGCCCAACATGCGAGCAACCCACAACACAGCTGCAAACGGCACTTGCCCTGCCACAACCACTCCTTTTTCTATGACAGCTTCAATACCCTGTGCAGTGTGACACATTTGGTGACATGCTTTCCATCTTTGGCCTTGCTTCAACCCAATTGCTGCCAGTAGCACCCACTCTCTCCCACACACAGCACAGCGTAGCATACCATAGCATAGCACAGCACAGCACATCCGCCCCTGCCTTGGAGGGACGGCTCAACACTCGATCAACCGGACGCCACCTGCCTGTGTGCGCGCTATAGGGCACGCTGCAGCGCACACAAAGAGAATCCCAGGCTCACATGAACATGAAAACATCACATTGGCCACTCAAGGTATGAGTGGTGCCATCATGGCATGGACTCAAATTGCCGCCCATGCTCTCCAAGTCTATCTGTGTCTTTTGCAGGTGCAAAGGTATAGAAATCGTCTCAGAAGCGTTTCGGCTTGCTCCAAAGCCACCACCTAGGACATATGAGCCTGGCCCATGTCGTGCGCAATGAGCTGACTTGCTGAGGACATGCACACACATGCAAAGCAGCAGGAGTGAGCAGGGCTGGCCCAGTAGCTCACAGGGTGAGCCCACTGTCACTGCAAGCAGGTGAGGCTCGGCACCTCAGTGATCACTGACTCAAGACGCCACAACAAAGCCATCACACACTGCAAGCAGGTGAAGCTTGGAACCTCAGTGACTCCACAACTGCAAGCAGGTGGAGCTCGGCACTCAGCGACTCGACAACAACATAGGGTTAGGGTTAGGTTTAGGGTTACCTAAACCCTGAACCTAAACATAAACCTCACCACAGATGCACAGATGCCCCAGCCGTCGACCCTGCGCCTGGCCCAGTAGCTCAGAAGGGTGAGGTTCAGCACACTGCAAGCAGGTGAAGCTTGGAACCTCAGTGACTCCATAACTGCCAGCAGGTGGAGCTCGGCACCTCAGTGACTCCATAACAAAGCCCATGACATAAACTCCACCACAGATGCACAGATGCCCCCAGCCTTCAACCCCTGCGCCTGGCCCAGTAGCTTAGCAGGGTGAGGCTCAGCACCACTGCAAGCAGGTGAAAGCCCAAGCTGAGGGCCTCAGTGACTCCACGACAAAGCCCATGACATAAACCTCACCACAGATGCACCCAGCTTTCAACCCCTTCCAGAGCAAAACTTGCACCACTCGCGCACTCAACAATCGGCGGCTCTTACCAGCAGCAGCCGACAGTCAGGGCCACAAAACCTCTCTCCCAAACCCAGTGCAACAAGCCTGGCGGGGTTAAACCGCCCCCACCACAACTGCCCGCGCACAACACAGCATGCGGTTTGGGGGCCATACAATACACCCAAGATAGCTACAGCAAGCAGGGCTGTAGCACTGGCCTGAAAACCCTCAAATCAAACCCTTCAAAACACAGCATGTGTTTTGGGGCCATACACATACACCCAAGACAGCTACAGCAAAGGGCTATAGCACTGGCCTGAAAACCCTGTAAGCCTGCAGCCTCATTGCCTACGAGCAAACAACCAACCTGCATGCACTCCGAGTGCCATTGGCAAGCCTATTGCCTCCCCATCATCACCACCACCACCACACCACCACCACTGATAGACCAACCCCAAACCCCAGAGTGTCTACTCCTTGAAACATCGAAAGGGTGGCACAGCAGCACAGCAGCACAGAGTGCAGCAGGTATGGCGCGGCCGACACAATGGATCACAACAGCATTTCGAACATCAGTTCTGCTTGAGACAGCCCCGCGCGGCTCAAAAGTAGCCTCAAGCCCACTCCAACAGTTCACTGTGCTGGTCAGCACAGTCAAATACATGAAGCCGCTCAATTCGCTGAGCACTTTGATTGCACTGCTAGAGACATCCCCCACATCCCACCAAGTCACTGAATCACTGCCACACCATCTAGGCAGTGCTAGCGACAACCCCCACATCCCACAGTCACTGCACACATCTAGGCAGTGCTAGCGAAAACCCCCACATCCCACCAGTCGCTCAGTCCAAGAGAGCGCCATCTATGCGCTGCTAGCGACAAACCCCCACCCCACCAACCTTTTGATAGCATCTCTGCTCTAGCGACAACCCCCACCCCACCAAGCCTTTGAAAGCATCCCCTGAGTACTCCGGTGCATGTAGGCGGCCGCCTCACACATCTACATCTTTGAGATGCTGTCAAAAGCAGTTCTAACCAATTGACGCAAGGGAAAGCGCAGACGCAAACCGTCTGTCATAATACTACAGACCAGCCGCCTGCAACACCCTATGTACTGCAGTACCACCTGTAGGCATGTGAGACTACCTGTTTGCTGCAGGAATGCGCCAAGGCGCTTCTACACGCATTCCACAAACATCACACATCGTTGGGGTGCATGGCTGGCGCCCTGCACCGCAAATAAGGATTGTGTTGCCCCAAGACTGGCGGACAGTACTGCTCAACTGCAGGACAATCTGGCATACGAATTGTGGAAGGAAAGCGAGCAGCGGTGCCAACAAACAGCGGTGCCAGCTCAAGCTCCCTCCCCCAATAACTGCACAAGCATGCACGCACGGCGCACACTCCGTAAAAGATGCTGCTGCGCACTGCTCTCTCCCATCACACCCTACACAATGGAAACCGGTCAAGCCGGCCCGCATGACAACAAACATCTCCAAACAGACAGACATACATGCACAAGTCGGCATGTGGCACACACCGCATCAAGAGATGTCAGACTGCTTCTCCCACAGAGCTGTAGGGTGCAGCAGCGTACAGCAAATTCAAGATGAGTTTCAAGACAGCAAAGTGACCACCAAGCGACCACCAGCCAAGAAACAACCAGGCATGTACTGGAGCCACAACTGCTGAGAGCACACTGCTGTCTAGTCTGAACCGGTCAGGCCTTTCTGGACGGCCCACATGACAACAAACAGACAGACAGACATACATGCATAAGTCTGCACATGGGCGACATTGCATTCAAGAGATGCCAAATGCTTTCTCCCACAGAGCTGTAGGGTGCAGCAGCAGTACAGCAAATTTAAGTTGAGTTCCAGGACAGCCGAGTGACCACCATGCTTGTGCTGGAGCCACACAACTGCTGAAAGCGAACTACCAAACTGCTTTCTCTCAAAGAGCTGTAGGGTGCAGCAGCAGTACGGCAAAGACATAGCAACGGATGCACAACAGGCGTGCAGTAAGGCTCATGGTCATAACAGACACCGAAGTCCTGCATTATCTCATTTGAGTGCACGTCAAGACAGCCAAGTGAACCCCAAGCATGTGCTGGAGCCACCCAACTGCTGCTGACGGAACAGTGCTGTCTAGTAGGCCCGAGAGAGTATTCTAAGCTCAGAGTACTCTCAGCTCAGAGCACCTCGAGGTGCCAAAACTGTTGAACAAGTTTGAACAAGTTTGAAGGCCCAAGGGCCTTACGCGGAACGCAGCGCACCGCAAAACACCCCAATACAGTGGTGACAACAATGCCGCTCCGCTGTCCTTCCCGCCCTTCACTGTAGCCATACAACATGTTCAACATGTAACCTCTCAAACCCTGCACCATACTACAGCAGGCAGCGGTACGAATGTCATAGTACACGCCCTGCTGCAGGCAGGAGAGGGCAACAAGCAAATGTACGCATGGAAATAGGCCGCAAAGTCAAAGCAGGCAGGGCCAATGGACACCTAGCAGCTTGGCATCCCACTTCATTCCAGGCTCAAGATCATGCGGCACACAGGAGACACACAACAATTCACGCCAGGGCGCGTGCTGTAGGTCCATGCCCTCTCTGTGCGCTCAATAAACCAGGCATGTATGGACAAACAACACGGCAGCTTCTGGCATGTCTAGCCAACATGTCTGCTGCAACGGATAGCAAATTCAACCCTGTGGGCACCACAGCTGATAAGAACGCACCACTGTCTCCCCGACCCCTGTGCACCTTGAGTGCACAGCACAAGGGAGCGGGAAATACAAAGGGGATGCAGGATTGCACGGTAACCGCATGTTGTACATGCATCAGATAAGATCACATGATCGACCACATCCATATGCTTGAAGGCTTGTGCAGAGTTGGCACCACAGCGCCCAACCCCACACCCCTTTTTCCCAACCCGCAACCGCAAACGCAAGACCGCGGAACAAAAGGCTAGCAACAACAAGACACACACCGGACAGGAGCACACCAGCACATTGCTCAGCATGCCATCCCCCACCAACTCAAGCAGGCAACTATGTGTGGCATGCCTTGCTGTTACGCATGGGCAGCACACTTCCAAATGGAAAATACCAAACCACAGTGGGACCATTATCCATTTGTTTGTGACCCCTCACACCATGGGGAAGGTTGTGACTCGCTCTCTGAGACACATGAACCATCCAACCACCAACAAAAGCCCCATCCAACCACTACAAAGCCCCATCCAACCACCAGCCAAGCCGCATATCCGTGTCGTAACCACTCACGCCATGGTCATGAGGCGGGCCATCTCTGCCTGGAGCTGCAGCTGTAGCTGCTGCTCGACACTCAGCAGCTGCTGCTGCTGCGCCTGCAGCTGCGCAAGCTGCACCTGCGCGGCAGCAGCAGCGGGCACCGCTACTGCCGCCGCTGTTGCTGTTGCTGCTGCCGGGTTCACTGAAGCAATGGGCACACAGTCCAGCTGTGGGGTCATGCCTAGTGCCGCTGTGGCAAGGCTCACTGGTGTGGCAGCTGGAAAGGCTGCTGCGTTGCTGATTGCTGCCAGTTGCTGCCGCAGAGTCAGCATGTTGTGATGCGGCGTCCACCTCAGCCTGCTGCTGTTGTAGCAGTAGTGCCTCCTGCAACTCCTGCGCCAATGCGGCGTGGCTGGCAGTGCTGTACTGTGGTTGCTGGG
>VIIQ02000405.1:0-17500 GCA_007449985.2 Desmodesmus armatus
GGGGGGTTCCTGGCAGGAGGGCGGAGATTGAAGCGGTGGAGCACCCTTGTGCGTGGCGGTGCGGGGGCAAACTATATGACGTCAGCGCAGGACGAAGCTTCTACGAACCAGGTAGGGGTGGTGGTGGTGGTGGGGGGGGGGGGCAGCAGTGGGTGGAGGGGGGGGGGGGGACGGCAGAAGAGAGGGAGGGGGGAGGTCAACCAGCAGAAGTGGAGGGAGGTAGCAGCAGGGGTGGGGCTGAGGGGTGATGGCTGAGGGGGAGGGGGGTCTGCAGTGGGAAGGAGGGTACAGGAGGGGGGGGGGGACTGGAAGCGGCAAAGCGGCAAGGATGCGTTTGCTGTTGGGGTTCCGTGTGTATAGGGGTGAGGTCTAGTCACACTGGTGTGCAACCAGCAGGCAATGCCATGATGGCAGGGCGGTATGTCTCATGGAAGTGTGTGGCGCACACGCATGTGGATGTCAACAGCATTTACACCAGAGAGGGGCCGAGGGGTAAAAGGGGAGGGGGCACCTGCAGAGGGGAGGGGGCTGCAGAGGCGAAGGGGGGTTTCCTGGCAGGAGGGCGGAGATTTGAAGCGGTGGAGCATGTGGTTCTCAACAGCACTCACGCCCCTTTGAGTGCCAAGAAGTAGCACCCACGGGTGTTCAGGCACGCCGTGAATGTTGCAGTAACAGTTCTGCGGGGATGTCACCCACGTCATCTCATGTGGTGTCCCATGGCCTGGTGATCAACACCACAATGTGCCGGTGGCCCCTATGCCTAACCCTGAACCCTAAACCCTACACCGTAAACCCAAAACCATAAACATGTGCTGTCCCATGGTGTTGTTCAGGTGGTCCCTATGCTGTGTTTGCTGGCAAGGAGTGTGCCAGGGCACTGGCATTCATGAAGGTGAGAACAGCAGCAGCAGCAGCAGACTGTGGGGCAAGCATGTGTCAGGGGAGGGGTGAAGGGGCAGAGGAATGAGAGGCCATGCCAGGTACTGAAAGATCATCATCAGCAGCAGCAGACTGCGGGGCAAGTATGTGTCAGGGGGAGGGAGGGGGGGGGGCAGAGGAGGCGCCAATGTTGTCTGCCATGTGATGGAGAAACAGCAGCAGCAGCAGCAGCAGCACTAGTGACATGCATCTGTGTTGGCAGTGAGGTTTTAATGTAGTATGCTGCCCCTGCGCTCACCCTGCTGCTGCTGCTGCTGCTGCTGGTGTCACCAGGTGACCCCGAGGACTGTTCTGCTGACCTGTCAGGTGCCACTGAGGCTCAGCTGCAGACACTGGCGGACTGGGAGGCTAAGTTTGTGGCCAAGTACGGCGTGGCGGGACTCCTCACAACAGCTTGAACACATGGGAGGACAGGTAGCAGCAGCAGCAGCAGCGGCTGTCTCCCAGGGGGCACCCCAGCAGCAGCTGCAGCTGTGGCAGCAGCACCAGCAGCAGCATAAACCTCAAGCAGCAGCAGCAGCAGCAGCAGCAGCGACTGCTGCTGTGGCAGCGCCAGTACGCTGTGTGAGATACTGGCAGACTGGGAGGCTAAGTTTTCGCCAAGTACGGCGTGGCAGGACTCCTCACGACAGCATGAATGCATGGGGGAACAGGAAGCAGCAGCAGCAGCAGCTGCTGCCCTGGACACACCCCCAGCAGCAGCTGCTGCGCTAGCAGCAGCGGCGGCTGCAGCAGCAGCAGCAGCGGGGCTGCTGCTGCTGTGACAGCACCAGTAGTTTTGTGGCCAAGTACAATTTGGCGGGACTTCTCACGGCAGCATGAACCTCCAGCGGCAGCAGCAGCGGCGGCGGCGGCTGCTGCTGTGGCAGCACCAGTAGGTTGTATGGGGAACAGCCGGACTCCTCAAGGCAGCATGACCACCACCAGCATCAGCGGCGGCGGCGGCGGCGGCTGCTGTTGCAGCACCAGTAGGTTGTATGATGAGGGTACAGCGGGACTCCTCGGCAGCACGACACACAGGTGAAATCAACTCACAGCAGCAGCTGGCCCACAGAGCCACCACAGCAGCAGCAGCTGCAACAGCACAGCATAGGGCAGGAGCGCCAGCAGCAGCAGCGGCCGGGTCAGCTGCAGACACTGGCGGACTGGGAGGCGAAGTTTGTGGCCAAATACGGGGTGGCGGGACTCCTCACGCCAGCATAAACATAGGTGTACAGCAGCGGCAGCAGCAGCGGCAGCAGCAGCGGCAGCAGCAGCGGCAGCAGCAGCGGCTGCGGCACTCCGTGGCAGTGACAGCAGTGGCCTAGCAAGTTGCAAGTGGCAGAACTGGGTCCTGACTTGCTGAGAGGCACTGTGAAGCTGTGAGGCCTGGGCAATGCACATGGGGGGGGGGGGGTACTGGGGTGCGCAGTGTTTGGGCGGCACAGCCCCCCATCCCCCCCCGCCCTCCCCTTTGCGCAGCAGCTGAACACTGTGAGGCTTGGGCCAGTGTCATGTCAAGTGGCTCCCATACAGGCATGCAGACGGGTGACACTGTGTTTGCCCCAGTAGTGCAGGGTGGCTGCCTCAAAAGTCATTGGCTCTGCTGCTGCCAGATTTGTTGGTTGTTAGCCCTGCGTGGCTGTTTGCCTAGTGGTCTTTGGAAGGCTGTGGCAGCATGCATCAAGGCGTGTGGGAGGGATGCAGTGCTGGGACAGTCAGTGGCTAGTTAGAGGTGTCTGTGTTGACGTGAACGTGATGTTGTTGCACCAGAGCCAATCTGCAAGCATACTTGAGGGAAGCGGCATGTTGGCATGTTGGCGTGTGTTGTTACCTCAGAGGACCTGCACGCGAGCGGGGGGGGGGGGCACTTCAGACGGTACAATCAGCACATGAAGATGGTGGTGTGTGCGTTAGATAGGGGGGGGGGGGCTCACTAAGTTCAATCATGTGGTGAAGATCAATCCAGTCATGTGAGGCACCCTGCAGAGTTTAAGCACGTCACCAAGCATCCCGTGGGCCCATTGTGCCTCTTCTGGCCCAGTGTTGTTGCTATCGTACTTTGGTGACAGGGAAGTTCGTGGTGTGAGCTTTTTGTCGACGGTGGTGATCCTGCTTCTGGGCAGTTGCCAACGTGACAAGTAGGGTGTGGCCGCCAAAAGTTTTGCCTGACTAGCACTACAGCAGTTGCTGCTGATGAGTAATATTGGCCAGTAAGGAGGCCACTCTTTGCTTACACTGCTGCGCACGGCAGCGCTGCACACTCCACAATGGTTGTGGGCTTGGGTGGGCCCAGTGCTTGTTGCGCCGCAAGTCGACGGCACAGTTGCTGCGTTTTGGTTTTGAGGTCCATTGTGCGTGCTGTACTCCAGTACTACTAGCAGTACGAGTGAATGCACCCCCAGCCGTATAGGGTCGAGTGGGCGTCACTCTCGTGGATAACGTCACAAAGTGAGTGAGTAAGAGAGTGATGAGATGTAAGCATGAGTCATCGTGCAGGAGTCATGTGTGAGTCGTTTGAAGGAGAAACGGGCGGCTAAACAACGCAGGCCATGAGTGTTGTGATGTGGTGTGGGGTTGCCAACCCCTGATGATCAGGGGTTGTCCCGCAGGCTTCATGCACAGGCCTCTGTCGGGTGCAATGGGGCGCAGCAGTGCACCTTGTGCGTGCCGTTGGATGCTGTGTACTCGTTTCCTTTCTATGAGCCACCCCTGAGCTTTTATAGTAATCATGTGCGGCACATGGCTGCTCACATGACCCCATTCAATGCAACCAAACAAACAGCATCTCTGATCATTTTTTTGAAAAGAATGATGATTGTGCTGCCCTGGGTTGCACCAATGCAGTCTTACTGGCAACACAGCAACTGGCCAGACACCTTCATGTCACAGAGTGCCAAGGGTTTGGGGGACCCCAAAGCTCGTCTAGATTCAGCTGCACATGCATATGCATCACTAACCACTTTTTTTTCGTTGACAGACACGGCAGCTTCAGCCTCTGCGATCTACTACAACACTGCAGTCTCACTGGTACGTACCATGATGGGCACAACCGTGTCCTACAGGGCATGCACTGTCCACCAACTCCCTGTGCAAGCCTCCTAGCACCAGGAAGCATAGCTTAGTGCTGTCATGCGGAGTGTGGGTGGCTCACAACTGTCACACTTTGTCACACCTCAGTTCAGTGCTGACTCACAGCTGGCAAAATCAAGAACACCAGCCATTTGGGGTCTTTGAGTCCCCCCCCACACACACACACACCTCACTCTATCGACACACCCTGCCGACCACCACACACAAGGTCCAGGCTGTCATGCTCAACTGCCAGCCTTTCATGACAAGTGTTGTCAACTTGGTCACCAGAGTTGCGCTTTGCCAAGCTTGCAACCGCACTGCCAGTGCTTGGACGGTAAACAGTCACGACACACACTCAGTGTTTGCCCTCACTGATGTACAGTGCACTGTAGCACTATGCAATGCATCGCGTCTGGCAATGCAACACTGCAAAAACTCTTCTGCTCTCAACCCCTACCCGCACCCCAGAAAACCTTCTGTGCGACAACCACCACCACGTGGGAGGCCACCCCCCCCCCCACACACACACACACACAGTGTATCGCCTGTCATCAAGCTTAGTGTCTAACACACAAAACCACCACCACCACTACTCACGTGCACTCGCTCTGTGTGAAGCACAGGCTCACGGTGCAGACCGCAGGCTGAAATGCTTGCAGGCCACAACTTCTGAAGCTGAGTCAGCATGTAGAGGCAAGCCGCCCCACTGCGCACAGCCCCCCCCCCCCCCCCCCCCCCCCCGGGCGCGCATGCTGCTACGCCAGCAGGTCGCCCTGTGGCTGCCTGCCCTTCTCCTGCTGCTGGTCCATATAGGACATCCCAGCAGGTCCGCTTGTGCCACAAGGCACCCCTGTTACAAACGTAACTTGTTGACCAGCAAACGACTGGTGAGTACGTGCCACACAGCCAACAGGCGCTGTGGAGCACGGGCAAGGCAGACCGGTTTCGACCCCAGCCACCAGGGCACTGACCAGCACCCCCCCCCCCATGCAAAGGGCTCAGCGGCCTGCACTGTGCACAGGAGACGCCCCCCCCCCTGCCACCTACCCCATGACTGCCGGTGAAACTGGAGCTGCCCCACCCCCTGCCTCCCACACCCACGCAAATGGCTTGTCGCTGGCAGCGGCCTGCACCACCCCCAAACGTGCCCCCCTACGCCAGCAAGTCTCCCCTTTCTTTCTGCTGCTGCTGGTCTTTGTGGGATAGCCCCAGCAGATCCGCTTGTGAGGTGCTCCCACTTGATCCTAGGGCCTTGAGCTTGGGCCAGCTCTGGTCAGCTGCTGACAAGGCCCGGGGGCATAACTGCCGGTGAAACTGGAGCTGCCCCCACCCCTGCCTCCCACGCCCTCCCACGCAAAGGGCTTGTGGCTGGCAGCAACCTGCACCACCCACAAAAGTGCCCCCCTACGCCAGCAAGTCTCCCCTTTCTTTCTGCTGCTGCTGGTCTTTGTGGGATAGCCCCAGCAGATCCGCTTGTGAGGTGCTCCCATTTGATCCTAGGGCCTTGAGCTTGGGCCAGCTCTGGTCAGCTGCTGACAAGGCCCGGGGGCATAACTGCCGGTGAAACTGGAGCTGCCCCCACCCCCTGCCTACCACGCCCACGCAAAGGGCTTGTCACTTGCAGCGGCGTGCAACGCCCACAAAAGTCCTCCCCCCTACGCCAGCAGGTCTCCCCTTTCTTTCTGCTGCTGCTGGTCTTTACGGGATAGCCCTAGCAGATCTGCTTGTGAGGTGCTCCCATTTGAGCCTAGGGCCTTGAGCTTGGGCCAGCTCTGGTCAGCTGCTGAGGAGGTGGGGTCGAGATTTGAAAATGAGCTGGAGGAACCTTGTGAGGGCTGGTTGGAACCGCGGCTGCTGAAAAAGCTGTTTGCCTGCAGCAGCAGCAGCAGCAGCAGCAGCAGCAGCAGCAGCAGCAGCAGCAGCAGCAGCTGGAGTCATCAAGGGGAAACTGAGGCGTGCGAAGCGAGTTCGTGAAACTTATGGAAACTTGCACAATACACCAGCTAGCAGCAGCAGCTGGCAGCTCGACTAGATTGGTACAGAGCAAACCTCACTAGTAGTGTGACACTACTCAACCTGTATCCTGCCAAGTATGTGGCAATCTGGCAGCAGCAGCAGCAGCAGCAGCATCACCCACCTTGACTGCTTTGCGCTTGAGGTGCCACTTCCATGCAGTGTAGCAGACGGCCACGAACGCACTCACACCACCCAGCCTGCACAGCACAGCACAGCACGGCACAGCACGGCACAGCGTCAAGCCAGGGTGGTTGACAGCGGGAGCCACAGCTGTGCTGCTGCTACTGCTGCAGCAGCCGCTGTCCAGAAGTGGCCGGCGTTGTGGCATGGCCCCTGCTGGGGTCACCCCCCCCCCCCCCCCTCACGCCCCCCCCCCCCACACACACACACACACACATGCCCCGACATCAAAAAAGTATCAGGTGAAACAATTCCATTATGGTAAGCGCGTTCACCAATATATGCGTAATGGAACGCACTATCTGAGCTTACCCTGTCATGACAAGTGATGCACTTCATGGTTGTCTCTCATGTGACACATACCCCCCCCCCCCCCACACACACACACACACTACGCGACGCAGTTTGCTTACGTTGTGCCCACCACGACGGCAATCCTGTCTGGTGTCATTTTTGAGGCCTGGCTGCTGCTGCTGCTGCTGCTGGCTGTGAGGGGCTCGCCATCACACCAGCCCCAATGGGCAGTGCAGTTGCCTGGAGAGCAGTGCCCTGCAGCAAATACAACAGGACAGGTGTGGCGCCAGAAAAGGTGGGGGGGGGGCTCTCCGAGAAATCGGATTTGCAGTGTGCAGCACGAATGTCATGGCCCAGGCTGATCCTTCAATTGTCTTTGACAGGTGGACATCCGTGATGGTGACTGTTTCTGCGTGCATTTACAATGAGGATGGAAAAGGAACCCACCACCGTGGCACAACTAACTGATGAGAGGCACCTCACACCCCTATCTCAGGAGGTTCCCAACACCCCGGACCAAAACAAGCATGGTACGGCCGCACCTGTTGTCACACCACAGACCCCATGTACGCTGCACTTTCTGATCCAACACAATTGAAGCGTAAGCCCAGATCATGAATGCTGTGCTGCGCACGATGATTCCGAGTGCCCCCCCCCCTCCGGGCTGCTGCTGTCTCACCTGTTGTGACACCACAGAAGCCATGAATGCTGCAGCCGCTGCACAGTGACTGTGACCCAGGGCAGCGGGCGTTGTTGTTGGATGGACCCTAACCCTGAACCCTAACCCAAACCCTAACCCAAACCCTAAACCCTGCTGTTGCACCTGTTGTCACACCACAGAAGCCATGCATGCTGCAGCACTGTGACCCCACCGCCCTGAACTTTATGTTGAACAAACCAACACCCTCAAACAGAACCAACAACATACACCAGCCACGGCACGAACAACTTCGAACAAGGTTTGCATTGCAAGGGTGAAGGTTGAGTTCAACCGTTGCAGTGCAACGGCAGTGTGGTGGATGCACTACCTTGTACTTTGATAGTAGCGCTGCTCCTCCCAGCAGCAGGCACTGTCGCACCTGTTGTCACGCCACAGAATTCGAATGCTGCACTTTCTAATTCAACACAATTGAATGATGAGCCTAGATCATGAATGCTGCGCTGCACACGATGATTCCGAGTGCCCCCCCCCTCCGGGCTGCTGCTGTCTCACCTGTTGTGACACCACAGAAGCCATGAATGCTGCAGCACTGTGACCCAGGGCAGCGGGCGTTGTTTGAGGGACCACAGGAGCCCCCTGGGGCAGCAACCTTGGTGGTGTCTGCGCAACACAGCACGGCACAGCACGGCACAGCACGGCATAATGCCAAAAGGTTGGTCATCAACAACATCAGGCAGCCATACACACTACCCGTTAGTGGTGTGACACCTGCAGCAGGCTGTGCCGAAAAAAAGGCGTCTGAAAGGCGTCCCTGTTGTGCCTGGTGCCGTGTACGCCTCAGCAGCTTTCTTCAAGGCTAGCAGGCTACTGGGGCGCAGCTGTCACAGTTGAACCAGCAGGAGATGGCTGTGGCTGCATCAGCATGATACTCAACCAGGGGGACACGAGGAACCATGCACACCTTGATTGAACTGCGGAGCTGAAAGTGCGTGATGTTGGTTATGTGCTGTGCTGTCCTGCTTACCGTCGGGTTTCCTGTTGGCCTCCTCTGCTGACACCACACCTGCACTGGTGGCAAACTCTGTGACATCACACACAGCACAGCACAGCACGGCACAGCATGACACACAGCACGGCACAGCAGCGCTCAGTGTGTGTGTAGCACTACCATTGGCTTGCATCACGAGACACGTGTGAAGTTGGTACAATCAAGAATGCTGCGATAGCACTGCTTATGCTTGTTGGTCAAACACATCACTCAATCAAGCCCCCCCCCCCCCCCCACACACACAGTGCGTTGTATGTCTTGACACGCGATCAAAACCACCATGCCTACATACCGTATGTAGGAGGGCCTCCTCCAGCCCTGCATCATGCCTGCCCACATGGCCCACAGCTGCCCCCTGCCTCCTGCCTTTCCTCCTGACCCACACACCTTCTCACACTGTCACTCTTAGCACACCATTCGTTTGTTACTTCTGGTTTGTTCTGCCATCTCCGTGGTATCAGTGAATGGCTGGCATGAGCTCTTGAGCTTCATAGCTACAGTACAGGCGTAACTTTGATTTGATTTTATTTTATTTCGCACACATTGTTAGATGTTGCATAGTATAATCCCTGGCCCATAGCATAGGCCAGGCCTTACGATGCTGCCGAGCCGCTCTACCCACCCACCTGGGCCGCAGTTGCCCCACCCCGCCAGGCACTTGGCCTCCATGCAGTGGTCTGCCGTGATCCCGCAGTAGTTTCCCGCCACTGAGCAGCACTGGCCGCTCATGCAGCGGCTGTTGTGCTTGGGGCCACACTGACCACCTGCCTCTGAGATGGGGGTGCTGGGGCTAGGCAGGGAGGAGGGGGACTGACCCGGCAGGCGTCCAGCTGCACATGTGAAGAACAGGATGAAAGTGGCAGGGGGGTTGGTTGGGAGGGGGTGTGTGCGGTGCGTGTGTGGGGGGGAAAGGGGAGGGGATTGGGCAGGGGGCAGAGGGAGTGGGGGCATTGGTCTAGCAAACATGCAGCGGCTGCTGTGCTTTGGCCCACACTGACACCCCCCCCCCCCCCCCCCCCCGCCTCTGACACGGGGGTACTGGGGTCAGGCAGGAGGAGGGAGCCTGGCCGGACAGGCGGTCAGCTGCATCAGTGGAGCAACCAAAAAGAGGAGGGTGTGTGTGGTGGTAAGGAGGGGGGTGGGGTCGTGCGCGTACGCGCTCATGTGTTCAATACATGAGGGGGGCAGGGTCAGCCTGAGGCAAGGGGCGTGCAGGTGGCAGGTGGGGTGGGCGGGGGGTGGGGGGGGGGGGTCGTCTCGCCAGGGGCAGGGGAGAGGGAAAAGGCAGTGGCACACAAGGAGGGTAGTGATCTTGGGGGAGTATGGGAGTTGATGCTGTTAACAGTTGCAGGTGCAGCAGGACAAGAAGGTGGCAGGCGCTGGGTGGTGGTTTCCAGGGGAACAGAGGGCTGGCCTGGCAGGGCAGCCACGTGCAATTTAGAACTTGCATAAGCTAGTTCGTTTCATGTGCAAAGCTGCAAGTTTAGGAAAAGCTGGATAGACTGCTGTATCCCAGCCATAGTGACCCCACAACAAAGCAGTGAGGGCCGACGGGGAAGGGTCAAGGGGGGGGGGGGGGGGGGCTGCCATGTCTGCTGCTGAAACACTCTACTGCAGTGTTACTGACGTCAGAACAACTTTGCAGCATCTAGTCATCGAAGAACAATGCCAGCAAAAGGTGGCAGGCCCTGAAAACAGCACACCTGCAGCAGCTGCTGCACTGTTTAACTTGATCAAGGTCCCACACTGCAACAGCACCCACATCTCCCTATGTTATGCCCCTGATACCTTTTTATCAAGCGCAGAGCACCCAGACAGCCTTCCTGGCAGCAGCTGTGTGTCAGGTGAAGGTCACACACCCCAAGCCCCTTGACCGGCTCACCTAGGCAGGTGCAGTTGCTGTTGCACGCACATCCTCCCTCCTCTGGTTTGATCGCGCAGAGTCCGCCGCATGCAGGGGCTGCCTGTGCTGCTTGTGCTGCAAACACAAAAACTACCAGAAGACTGGCCCACGACAACCGTTCCATGAGGCAAGTCAGATTTCGCACCATCATACGTTAACGCTCGACTTTCCTTCAATGACCTTTGGACGAAAACAGCGTCTGCTCAAGTCGAACGAGGCCATTGGAGTTTTGTGGACCTTCGCCTGGCCTTCACTCACCACGCGGGTTTGCCTTGGTATCCGCTTGCCTGGAAAAGGAAAGTCATTTGAGAATTTGAAGCAAAACGACTGGCATGCACTGTCACACACCTGACGCTGCCCCCCCCCCCCCCCCCCCCCTGAGCAGCTAGCTGTTGAAAACGGGGTGGGGGTCCTCTGGACAAGGTGAAGGAGGCTCGGGACATGGCTAAAGACAATGGTCCTTCCCAACTGCACCTCTTTGCAACGCAACGGTTGTGCTGAAGCTTTCAATTTCGCAGCGGCTATGAACACAATTACGCAGCACTTCATAAAGCACACTGTGGTACCACAGCACAGCACAGCACACAAAAGATGAGTCATCCTGGATGACATACAGCTACCCTTTTCCACAGCCAAACAAGTGACACAGCGCAGTCCGCCGTGATGTCATGATATTGAAGAAGCTTTCATGCAAGATTGCCAGAGCGCCCCCCCCCCCCCCCCCCCACACACACACACACAAACAATTCATGAGATTGTTGACCACTGTCCGCCCCATCCCAGATGCATATGGCACGCTGCCAACCTGATCTCCTACCAACGACCACCCATACAGCAACCACGCCCTCCAGGTATCACTGCTGGAAACCACACATTGAAAAAATCATATCCACGCCGTGCCCACTGGGCAGTGCAGTCAAGCAATCTCCCCTGTCTTCAACTGCAAAGGCATTGAGCCAGGTTGGGCTCTGCCACACAGTCACTGCACTGCCAGCACATCACATACGCATCATCACGCTCACATATAGACATGCTTTCAGAGCCTCAACAGCTGACATGCCGGCTCCACACCCCTCCCCCAATTGGCAACAGTGCAAAGAATGTCCCACTATGCTTTGACATCACTGCATCAACAGCCCAGCTGCCACTCTCTCTGCGCTCAGCTCTTTGTCCGGGAGCCCACATCCACCCGCTGAACCGCAGCCGAAAGTAAAAGAGGTGGTCTCCTTTGGCCACAGGGTGCCATACTAGAGGAGCTCACACCAGCAATGCACCAGTACCGCCAAAAGTAAGAGAGGCGATCTTTCTAGGCGACAGGGTGTTATGCAGTCCAATCAACCAATCAATCAGGGGGCGCCTGCTGTCACAGCTACAGCTGCAGACTATGACTAGACACCTATGAGAGGGAGCCATAAGAGGAGCTCACACGAGTGATGGACCGCCCCGCCTGCCGCCCTGGTCTGCTGCAGAGTCTCGCAGCCCCAGCCTTGTGTCCAGGCCACTTGATGGGCGGCTGCTGAGTGCCACAGACTTGACCTTGGGCCACAGAATGTCATGAGGCTCGGCAGCCTGGTGATATTCACCCCCATAGGAGGTGGCGTAGGAGCCAGTGGCACTGCCAGGGGTGTGCAGGGCTGGAAGAGCTGATGAAGCTGATGAGCGACGAGACGAGAAGAAACTGTTGGTCTGCAGGCGACAGCAGCAGCAGCAGCAGCAGCAGATTAGGAGCCGTAGGAGCCCGTGGCACTGCCGGGGGTGTGCAGGGTTGGAAGGGCTGAGGATCCTGAGCAACGGGATGAGAAGAAACTGTTGGTCTGCAGGCAACAGCAGCAGCAGCAGCAGCAGCGGTGGTAACGTGGCAGTCAGGTCAAGTTGAAGAAAATTGCGCACTGTAGTACTGTTACGGCCTACTTGACCGCAAGCAAAACACGTGTACCGTGTAGGAATCTGACTCGGACTTGCGGCAAGTCATGAGTTCAGACTCGGGTGACCTCCTGACTGTACCTTTGCGGAGTATATCCTGGGCCCCACCCCCCAACTTCTACCTGCCTACCTTGACTGCTCTATGTTTGATGCGCCACTTCCACACAACGTAGGCTACAGTCACAATGGCACTCACGCCACCCAACCTGCAGCACAGTAGCAGCAGCAGGGATACAATGCTGATTCAGCACAGCCGGTGTGACACCCTAACCTGCCAATTTGGCTTGTGTGTCGACGTCACACACATCGGGTGTGATAACCTGTGCTGTCAACAGCACACCTGCACGCCATGCCATGTTGAACTCCATTACCGGAACTGGTGGCATCAGTGCTGGCGACCCCCCTGATTGCCAAGCTGCCGCACCCAAACGCGCCGCCACTGGCGGCCATAGGACTGGTCCTTCGTGAGCAGCACAGGTGGGGGCCTCACCAATTTGAAGGCATGATGCATCTTGGCCCCTTTTTTATTTATAGCAGGGCCGCTGTGACAGGCTGTACCCTTAGGCAACGGAGCCACACTCTGTGCTTGCAGCATTCACTGCCAGTCTAATTGAAATCAAGTAGAAGTCACTGCAGTGGGTGTTCAACAGTAGTGACTACATAGTACGAGTGACTCACACAGAGCAGACAATGATGGCAATCCTGTCAGGGGCCATGCCCTGCTTAACAGCTTCGTTGCCAGGAGTGGGGGTGTCCTCAGTGCCAGGGGTGGGGGTGGGCTTATCACCCCAGCAGGTGCCCCAGCCCTTGGTGCAGTTGGAGGGGGCGCAGTGGTCTGACGCAGCAGCAGCAACAGTAGCAGCAGCAGCAGCAGCAACACGCCTGAAGACTCCTTCATAATCCGCATGCGTGCATGATAAGAGAAATGGTTGTCACGCATGCAACAGCCTGCAGTGCATAGCCACCATCACCATGCCACAACATCAACAACCCCATGGCATGTCAACTGCCACCGTGGCAGTTGACATCAACAACCCCATGGCATGTCAACTGCGACCGTGGCAGTTGACATCAACAACCCCATGGCATGTCAACTGCCACCGTGGCAGTTGACATCAACAACCCCATGGCATGTCAACTGCCACCGTGGCAGTTGACATCAACAACCCCATGGCATGTCAACTGCCACCGTGGCAGTTGACATGGCATGGGGTTGGCGGCCTTCTCAGGCAGCCTTAGAAGGCTTACCGAAACAGTGTGCACCCAAGCATCCTTCAGATATGGCGCCCGGCGTACAGCTTTGCGTCAAGCAGTCCCACCCCCGCGCGCCTGTTTCACCAAGCTGCTTGATTGAATCACCCCCCAGCGCCTTCATGCATGCTTACTAAGCCAGTGACAGTGGCTGTGAAGCACTCTACAGTCACTGGGATAGATTTGCCAAAGCTGTGGCAGCTCTCTAACTCACCGGGCTGCACCCCGCAGAAGCCATACACGCTGCAGCACTGCCCTCCTGGGCAGATTGCATTGTTTGTGGGCCCACATGGACCACCAGGCGCAGCCTCACGCGCGTCTGCAGCAGCACAGTGCAACAGAGCACAGTGCAAGATCGTGTCTAGACAGTCTGTGCAAACAGAGCCTCTGCTGCGGCAGCACCTTGCTGTTGCATGGTGCGACAGAGCACAGCCGCAAGCCATGCGGAACATTAGTGCCATGCCATGGCCTAGGATAGGCACTCAATCAATACTGAGTACGGAGACTTTGCGGCGCGGCTTTTTAGACGACCGTTGGCCATGCGTCGGACAGTCCGACCCAAGGCAACGATATCGTGAGTGCCACGCAATACCCACATGAAGGCTGCGTGTGTGCCACACGCGGCGCGTGTTCGTGTCGGGACTTGCAGCAATTGCCACATGCACCAGCTCACTGCTGCCATTTGAGTCAGCAATGCATGAATGCGCGCCCTGGCCCTAGCGCAGTACTGCAGGCTTCCTGGTGCTGCCAGAAAACATGCTGCTCAGTGGCCAACCAACCTACCGGGAGTGGGTTTACTGTCCTGAGGTGCCGGCGCATCACCGGCCTTCACAAAATCTGCAGTGCAGGCAGGTGCAGGACACGAAGGGGTTATGACAGCCTGTCTGGAAAAACCCATGTGCAGGCCCTCCCCACCAGTCGCAGACACATTTGGCTGTGCGTCTGGGTGGGGAGGTGCGGGGCACCAGTGATTGTGGGGTTGGGGCGGGGGCGGGGTGACCCACCCTCCGCTGAGCACACCATCGCTACAAGCTGGCCCGGCTTGTTGGACAAACTTTGCATAGTATGCAGCACAGCACATGGCCGCCATGTGACATGCGGCTGCGGTCTCAGCAGCACAGAAAAGCGCAGCCAGGCTTAGGCTGCTGAATGCGGCACCTCCAAATATAGTACGCTTCCCGGGAGCACTTGAAGTGCCTACATACTCTGACGTCGCTGCAGCATGCTGGCAGCCGTCTGCATTGCTTCTGCGCCTCACCTGGACCACAGTTCCCCCAGCCCGCCAGGCAGTTTGCCCCCAGGCAGTGTGCTGTGGTGATGCCGCAGTAGTGGCTGGTGGAGCAGCACTGCTTGTTGGAGCACTTGGTGTTGGCAGCTGGGCCACAGGACTGTCCAGGCTCCGCCAGGGAGGTGTTGGCTAGGGGCAGCGAGGTGGGCTGCTGGCCAGGGTTGCGCTCAGCTGTGGACAACACATTGCAGGGCAAACGCAGGAAGAGAAGGTGTGTGGGAACTTGAGTACATGAGCATTGGGGTAGGGGGGACACACGTGATGCTGTTTGGGGCCCCTCCCTAGATGACGAGGGGAGAGAGGTGTTGGCCAGGGGCAGCGAGGTGGGCTGCTGGCCAGGGTTGCGCTCAGCTGTGGACAACACATTGCAGGGCAAACGCAGGAAGACAAGGTGTGTGGGCTATGTAGTCATCGGGTAGGGGGGACACGTGTGACTCACGGCCCTCCCCAGATGACGAGGGGGGGGGGGGGGGGGGGGGAGATGGGCTGCTGGCCAGGGTTGCATTTGGCTGCATATGATAAGTTGCAAGGCAGGTGCAGGCAGCAAAGGTGTGTCGGCCCCATGCATGACTGGCAAATGGTGTGCATGCCATGATGATCATCATGGCCGCCGTGACGCCAGTGTCCATAATAATGCATTGCCTGCATGGCATGGCCCCAGGGATGTGCAGGCCCAGCACAGTGTGCACTGTGCGCATGGGGGGGGGGGGGGGGGACACGCGTGGTGCCATCTAGGGGGCCCTTCCTGCCAGGAAGAGAAGAGAAATCGGATTTCTAGAAGGGGAGAGGGGTGCGGTTGGGGTGGGGTAGAGTGGGGTTGGGGAAGGCGTGCAGCTACTTGCAGGGGTGCATGACCTCATGCATGGCAGAATTGCTGTGTCACAGCAGGCTGTTGCTGTCCTGACGACCCAGACAGCTGTTTGTGGCCATCTGGTGTGCTGACTGCTCACTTGCTGCAGCCTGTCACACGCCCAGTGCTGCAGCAATTTGGCTTGCATGATGCATCATGCCACACAACATATGCTGATCATGCATGCTGCAGGTGCTGAACATCCAGTCACCCCACAAGCATGTCTAGCAGGCTGCACCAGGAGAAATCATGCAGCCACATGCAGCCCCATGCATCAACAGCAGCACACTGCTGTTGGGGAGACCATGACTGGGTGTTGACTCACATGGGCACTTGCAGCTGCTGTCACATGCACAGCCTCCCTCCTCAGGCTTGATCGCACAGATACCTCCGCAAGCAGATCCTGACTGAGCCTCGCAGGGCACAAGCAACACGCTGAGAGAGCACAGCAGCAGCAGCACTGCTAGCAGTTGCAACTGCATCCTAGGGCTGGCTGCGCACGTGCGAGCTGGCCTCGGACTATTGACAGGGGAGATTGATGGCATCATGGAAATGTTTGGTTGAACTGAGCAGTGTGAGCGGCAGCTTCCTCGCGGACGGCGTTCATGCAGCCTTCCGTCCAAGGGTTGACCTACAACGCAACGGTTTGGGTTCAGCTCACACTTGCACAGGTTTAGCTACGCTTCACCAATGAAGAATGATGTAAATGTGGTGGCGGCGCTCCGGGTGCAGCGGGTTCATAGCTTGGTGGCATGAAGTAAGATCACCCCCTGTTACCAACCTGCATATCATTGCCCAGTGGATGACCGCAGCCTTACAAATGCTTGTGACATGCTGCTTTGTAAACAAAAAAGCCCCTCACGCAGTCCGAGACTCATTGTCACCGGCTGCATTCGCAGTCAAACTGCATGGCCAGGCTGTGGTACGAGGAGTGACCTCTGGGCCCAGCACCGTGCCTGTAAGGAATGTTTTACCCAAGAAAGGTCTTATTCTCTTCTACTTTTGCGTGTTGCTGTTGCTGCTGCCCTCAACACTCACTGTGGCACTGCTAAGCAGCCAGGCACGCGCTGAGTTGGAGGACAATTGTTCAAATCTGAGTTTCGATCAAAGCAGAGATACTGTTGGGTGTACGGCGTCGGTCAAGCACTCAGACATTGAGTCACCTGCAGTGGCTTCCATTATTCAACACTTCTGCCGAAGCCCTGCAACATACTCTTCGCGATCGCGTCTGTCAAACCTCGTTTGATTCAGGGATAAGTAATTACAGCTGCCTCGGTTTTGGCCACGTCTTGCGTGTTGGGTTGCACCGGTGATCGCCAAGTTCAGCTCAACTCAAACGACGTTGGCCTGATCGCCAAAACCACAAGCATCGGCAAGTCAGAAAGTATCGACTGTTGCAGCTGAAAAGCTTTGCAGCAGCACGTGCAATCGGTCTCACCGCAGTCAGACAGCAGCTGACTGCAGCAACCCCACAGCTGCACCAGCACAGCACCAGCAGGCTGCCAGCACCTGCGCCAAAAGGTCAGAATCGATCAACACAGTCAGCATCAGTATATATCTGGAGTCCTGCTAAGCAGCATGGCAGGCAGTCGAGCCCTCTCAGTGGTGCTGGTGGTGGTCCTGCTGCATGGCTGTGCCTCAGCACAAAGCTGCAGCACCATGTACAAAAAGAAGGGAGCGCCGCTGCTGTTTGGAGGAGTGGGGAGGCAAACCGATGCGTTGGCAAGGCGTGCCAGAGCAGAACAGACTTCTGGTGCGTTTGCGCTGGCGAGGGGGTGGGGGGGGGTGGGGTGGGGGTTGGGGGGGGGGGGGGGGGGGGGGGGGAAGGGGTCACCAACAGTCCAACTGTCGCTGCAATTGGGCTGGGACAGGTTCAAACTGACGTCATTCCTGCATACAACACGATGTAGCTGCGTACTTTAGCTGATGGTCAGAGGTGTCAGGCCTGATGGTGGTTGAGTTGTGCTGATCGGTAAGCAGAGGTGGGAGGGGACTGGTGGTGACAAGCAGTTGGTGTGAAACATATGAGTTCAAGCATGTTCATACTAGTGTGTTGCCTGCTACACCCAGCATGCTACATCACATAGCAGCAT
>VIIQ02000405.1:20000-40559 GCA_007449985.2 Desmodesmus armatus
TTACCCCCCCCCCCCCTACACACACAGTATGCTAGCTATGCTCAATAATCCCTATGCTGACACACTCCCCCCCCCCCCCCCAAAGGCACAAGATGAAGCCTGAGTGGTGGTCCACCCTTGAGCCCTCCCTTCACGCCTTAGGCAAGGACTTCAAGGCCAACAAGGCCCAGTGGCCCCACATGCTCTTCAGGGAGACACCCGCGGAACATCCCAAGGACAACAACGGGCAGACCTGCTCACCCATGAGGGGTGAGAGGGGCTTCGACCGTTTTGTTTGCAGGTGGGGGCGGGGCACGATGTCTGAGCAGCCCTAGAATGCTTGCAGTTTGTGATGTCGGGGTGGAGTTGGGGGGGGGGGGGTGAACAGCACTTCGGTGCTTGTCACAGATAGATGATGGGGTAATGGGACAAGGGCGGGGAGGTACCTGCAAGGCCAACAATGTACAGACATGCTCACCCATGAGGGTTGAGGAGGGCTCGGACTGGTCTGGTAGGGGGTGGGGAGAGGGAGAGGGGGGATTAATCGTCCAAGAGACTACACACCATGTGTTCATAAACACTTCTGCACAACACTCTCTTCAAAAACACTTGCTTTTTCCTCCTTTCGATATCATACACTTGCTGTTTCATTGATCTTATGACAGCAACACCTTTGTCTTCAGCTTGGTTCCAGGTTCCTGTTTTGATCATCTCAATTGAAATGTTGCCCCTCTGCTTCACCTGCAGGCTACACGTACGAGCCCTCTACTGGTCAGCTGCTGGTGTCAGCGGCCAACCGCATCAGTGTGAAGGGATGGAACAGCGGCATGACAGCCAACACAGCTACAAGCAACATACTCAACAGGTGGGTGACACGCGAGTGCTGTCGCCCTTGACACCACACTGTGTGCATGTGTGTGGGGGTGGGGGTGGGGGGGGGGGGGGGAGGAGTAATCCCTGATGATAAAGTTGTGTGTGACGTCTCCCTATTGAAGTGAGAGTGTGCCTGCATGACAGCCACCACAGCAACGAGCAACATACTCAACAGGGTGGGAACACCACAGCACACCAACAAGCAAAATGCCCGGCTGTTCAACATCAAAACAACATTGAAGCGCTGGTGCCATGTACGCTCATGCATGCAATCACCGCAACAAGAGAGTGGGAGGGACGATTAACTGCATCCTGTGACATGGTACATCAGGGTGTGTGGGTGTGGGTGGGTGGGTGTGTTGGGGGGGGGGGGAGGGGTGAGTATACTTGACAAATGGGGTGTGTGTGATGCCATGCGGTACGGTCCCTATTGAAGTAGTAATGTGCATGTTGGTGATCAGAGCTGCCAGCCAGGGAGGTGAATGGCTGGGAGCCTGGGAGGATGGGGTTGAGGACTTGCATGACATACTATGGGATGAAAACCCTCAACCCTATCCTCCCAGATTCCTAGCCAGTCACCGCCCTGGCTGGCATGCACGCAGCTGTGGCGTTGATACATACGGCATTTGTGGTATCACACCGCACTCCGTGGCAGTTTGTTTGCTTGTTGGACCAAACGGTGGCGAGGGGTGGAGGTGCCTGTGTGTGTGTTGGAGAGGGGGTGGGGAGGGGATGCTTTTTTTGCAGTCACTCACCAAGTGGATCAAACTGGCAGCTGTTGGCAACATTGGCAAGCATTGGTTTGATGCATGCGCAACCTGACCACATGTACTGCTGCTGCTGCTGCTGCTGTAGGTACGGCATGACAGTCATCCCCACGTTTGCCCAGAGTGTGCCTCTCCACGACAACCACATTGGGACGGTGATGAACCCTGAGCAGGACTGTCTGCACTACTGCATGCCAGGAGTGCCTCAGGTGGGTGTGTTGTGTGTATCTGCGTGGGCGGGGGTGGGGGCATGAAGCTTACCCACACACGCACAGGCACAGCATGTGACTGTAGTCAGTGAGCAGGATTGCATGCACAGTGACATGGTAGGGGTGGTTGGTTGGCAACAACAGTCATTTTCCAACACCAACAGTGACAGCAAGCTGTTTGGTACAGCAGGGTATATGTGTGTTTGGGGGGGGGGGCAACATGCTTCATCATCCACGCCCTGCAAACACAACTACCACCACTGCTGCTGCTGCTGCTGCTGCTGGTGCAGTTCTGGGTGTGGAGTCTGTACTCAGCCATGCGCCGTGGTGTGGCCGGCATCAAGCCCATACCCGCAGCCAAACTGGCAGCAGAGAGCAGCCGCAGCAAGGGCAAGTTTGTGTGCATACCTAACAAAATCAAGTTCTGAACAGCCCACTTCTAACAGCCCACAATCAAGGTGTGACCAGCCAAAGCAGCAGCTGCTGCTGTTGCTGCTGGGTGCGGCTGTCAAGATTTCACTCAGGCTAACTGCAACTGGGTCGAGATGGTGGCCCGGGCGACAGGCCATTGTCGCTGCATGCGCTCCATATTGGGTGTCAATACCGCTGTTCTGGTGAGCAGTTTCGCTGTATGGTGGTGTTGGGGGCTTGCCCAAGCAGTCAACCGCTGTGATCTGCTGTGATGTGATGTGCTGTGATGTGCTGTGGAGTGCTGACCTGATGGCCCACCCACAATTTTCACATGGCTTGTCAGTACCGCATCTGTCGTGTGCAGACCCGGTCTGTGTGGAAGGAACGGCATCCCACGGCAGTGGTGCTGCGGGGTGTCGTGCGCAATCAGCTGTCACTGCCGAGCACATACGCTGCACAGCAGTAGTGAGCAGGGCTGGACCCCCAGAGGGCTTGTCAGGGCATGTGCACACCTCACACTGCGGCGGCTGTGATGCCGTGCATTGCTTGGTGTGTCGGGGCAGCAGCGCTGTATATGTACTGTGAGGTGTGGGGTGGGGGGGCTGGTCCGTCACATGCATGTGTGGCATGTGTTACAGACGGTGTGGGTTTGGGGTATAGGGGTTTGGGGCTTGGGCTAGACCCTAACCCCTTTCGCCTGCCATGTACAGCTGCCACCCACTAGGTGCCTCCTGCTCCTCACTGGGATCTCTTTGCAAGTGTTGTGAAATGCTGACCAGGTGGCTTGTTGCAACGTAAGCTGCCTTGGCCAGACCGGGGTGGTTGGATTCTTGGCCCCTTGTCCTGATTATGTGTTGCTGCTGCACGTGGGTGGGTGTGCATCTTGTTGGTGTTGGCATGTGCGTTCGTGTTGCGTGTGTCCCCAACAAAATGCAGAGCAGTTGAAGTGCCCCGCCAAGCGTTGTTTTGGAGCGGTACCGTGTCAGACATGCTGTGGGCCGCTGAGCTTGCGATTGGCAAGGCGGCTACAGGCTGTGCGCGTTGCTGCGTGTTGCACAGGATGGGATCTCATCACTGCTGCAGATAGGTAGTGACTGTGTACTAGTATAGTGACAGTTGATTCCTTTATTGGGAGGTGCTCGCAGTGTTGCCGGCTGTGGGACATACAAGATAGCTAGTGTAGATAGAGAGGTTTGTGAGTGGCTGTGCACATATTCACTGTATGCAGCAGCAGACTGCCTCAAGGAGTTGTCAGTTGTCTGTTTTTTCTGTTTCCACAGCAGCGGCATGTCTGTGCATGTCGTCTGAGTTGACGGGGCTCAGAGTTTACAACAGCACCAGCTGCAAACCCTGGCCCTGGGTTCAGGACCACAGTCCAACCCCACAAAGCATGACCATCAGTGACTCATTGGCTGGTGATCAAGTGTTTTGCTGCAACTGCAATGGCAGTAGTCACCGCTGGTTACCCCCCAGCTGGCTTACACGACGCCCTGAGTGGCCCATTGGCTCCCGGCCCGATTCTATATGCATGGTGGTTGGGACAAGACATATCTGGGGGTCCCAAACCCTACAGCAGTGCAAGGGGGGGGGGTACCTGCTCGACAGCTATGGAGGGTGTGTGTGGTGCTGGTAGGGCTCAGCAGCGCACACCCGCAGTGCTGCAGCAGCTGTGGGTATGCCTGAGGCGCCTCCTGCTGCAAGGCAGCTTAGGGTGTGCATCTTGACAGGCGTAGCTGCTGTGTGCAGCAGCAGCAGGAGCAGCAGCAGCAAGGTAAAAGGGCATGCTTGCAGCAGCATCATGGCTGGGCTGTTTGCTTTGTGGCAGGAATGCCCCCCCCCCCCCATTTGTGAGTGAGTGTGTGCAGCGAGCAGCGTCTATGACCGCGCTGATTGTGTGGCCAGTGCCTGCCTGCCAACGGCCAGTGTTGTTGGTGCATTATGGCATGGCCATGTTTATTGTACGTGCATCCATTCAGCAGTCCCCGCATGCGAATGGATGCCATCCCACATTCCCATGGGATATGCATGTGCACCTCAAACATTTGCAGCATGTGCATGCAGTATGCTTGCACATGCTGTGTGATTTGGACAGCTTGCACATGGTGTGTGACTTACTACAGTATGCATGCACATTGTCAGGTCTGGATGGGCTGTTGGGGGGTGTTGCGCTGCAGCTGGGCCGTTGAATACACCGCTCCACAGCGGCGGCACCATCAGCAGCAGCAGCAGTACAGTCCAGGAGTAGGCGTAGAAGAGCAGCATGCCGATGTCAGCGGTCAGCATCCGCTGACAGTGTACTTGTCACTGGGGTGGTGGGCACCTGCAGCATCATGCTTCTGTGCCACCGCCTGGATGCTTCTGTCTCATGATGTGTGCATGGTTGTGAGAAAGAAGCGTCCAGGGGCCCAGGACCAACTCGTGCATGGTGTTGCAGGTGGATGTGTGCTCGGCACATACCCTGGGTCCAGGCTTGAACCTGGCTCGTCACATTGCTGTCGTGTATATGTGATGTGCAACAGATGCACACCAGAGGTCTGCACTGAGAGCTAGTGCAGCCTCACTGTATCATGCGTTGCCTTTTGTCGCACACATATGGGTTGTGGCCTGCTGCCTTGTTGCGCCTGCTGTGAGAGCGTCCTGGAGTCACTGGTGTGATCAATTCGACTGAAGCATACTGTGTGCTGGGGGCTGTCATCGCTTGTACCTGCTTGGCTCTGCTTGCACAGAGCCACTGGCATCAACATGCGGCATATGCAGTGACAGTGCTTGCACAGAGTCACTGGCATCGGCATGCGACATATGCAGTGACAGTGATGGGACCAGTGCACCTATCTCCACCACAGTTTTGGCCTTGTTTGTTGTTCACCTGCGAGGTTGATGTAACAGGTTGCGAGTTTGATACTCTACTTGCTGCTGAGTGGAACACAGGAGGCTAGCGAGCTACTGCTGGCTGTCAAAGGTCGGGTACTGACGGAAAGAGCCCAAAGGCGTGATAACCCAAGCCGGATGCCGGCGTCGTCGTGATACACTGCAGCGTCCGCAGGATTACGTAGCATGTTCGTGCGATGAAAAATATTTCATCAATCGTCGCGTCGAACTCAAGGCTAAACCCTAAGCGTTGAAAGAGCCGTTGAAACGTGCATGGTGCCAACGTCGGCGCGGCAGGTGTTCTTCCAGCGCCGTACCCTTGGACCCTGTGCATGGCCGTTGCATATCGGTAAGCAGCACAGCGCCGCTATAAAGGCTTTCGATCGCCATATGCTCGACAGATATTGGTGCCAGCTACTCTATCTCACAACCACCCTTCACAATGACCAAGTGCTATGGTACCCTTGCAGCCGGCTTGGTGGTGGTGTGCTGCCTTGTCTGTGGTGAGCAGTCCTTCATGAGCAGACCCGCATGCACAGCTCCGCGTTATTGTACAGTCTGCCAACTCCCTGCTGTTGTTGACGTTGCTGCAGGCTGTGCTGCCCAGCAGCCTGCTCTGGCAAGGCCCAGTGTGACCACATCCCAAGGTGGGTCAAACATTGGTGGGGCACCCTAGCGCTGCCTTTGGGCTAGTATCCTGTCATGCCGTCACGGCAGCAGCCACAGTGCTGCAGCCACAGTTGTTGCAATGAGAATTTGCCGTGGCGCACAGCCAGCGCATTGCCACAGCCTGTGGCAGTTGAAAAACTGCCGGGCAGTTGAACAGATTGGTGCCCTAGTAGGAATGTTATGCAGCATCCGATGCTAGTAGGCGATGCACAATCTCTGCCTCAACAGGTAGCTGCCAGCATGAAGCGCGTTGAGTGCGCAGGGCAGCCTTCCTTAGAGCATGAACAGGTACCGGCATGGCTGTGACTTCTGTCAGTGCTGCTGAGCACCGGTGGTCCAAGGCCCTGCTTGTGCAATGCCATAGCCCCCCTCGCTTTTGCCAGCTGGGCCCAACCCAGCACTCAACCAAAAAACATTGTGTCTAATGGTCGTTGCTTTTTGCTGCATGCTGCTTGCAGAGGATCCTACTCCACAAGTCCCCGATATCGGCGTTGCCAACGCTACACAGGCCGCCAAGTGGGACTTCGAGTGTCCTGTAGGCACCTGGATGTACGGCATTGACATTGCTGGTGACCCATCACTCAACGCCCTGGGCCCCCTCTACTGCACGTCAGGCGGCAGCAACAACGTCACCAAGTGGGGCGCTATGCAGGGCAACCTGCCTGTCCCTGTGATCCAGTGGAGGGAGTATGGAAGCAGCACCGGCTACAGCGGCATTGCATTGCGCCTCACTGCCGATGGGGTCGTCATCTCTGCAATCAGCTTCATGCTGGCCCCCTCCCCCACCGGTTGAGGGTATCCGCTCGCTGGCCCCTGGTCAGCCCAATCAGGCCTACGGGGGCATTGGTGATGGTGAGACACTGCGTGCCTCCTGCCCCCCAGGCCACATCATCAAGGGGCTGCATGGCAGGACCAATGGGTTCAACATACTCACAGTTGGCCTGCGTTGCAAGGAGGTCATTGGAGAGGTTGATGCTTCCACAGCAGGCTGAGACACAGCTTCTTTCAGTGTTGTACAATGAGTGGTTTCTGTGAAGTGCTGGTGCTTACAACTGTCAGCGAGGGTTGAGGCAGGCTGACCATGTCACGGTTGCTACCACAGCAGGCTGCCAGCCAGCCACGGTGGCGGCTTTGGTTGGATTTGTGCTGTGTTCCAACACACCATGGGAGTGCAACTGCATTGGTGCTGACAAATCTCAGAGCCTCTGAGGGTTGAGGAAGGCTGCCGATGTCACGGTTGCAGCCGCCCAGCAAACACTGATGGATGTCACAGCAGTGCTATAACATTGGGTTACAGTTACAGTTTACCATTGGGCTGACGGTGTGCCACATTTGTCGTGAATGCGCTGCCTCACTCATCAGTCATGACTTGATGTGCAATGAGCAATCTGTTGGTCAGCAATCTGTTGTCAGGCTGTGCAGCGGTAAGGAGTTTGCTTGAAATCCATGAACATGTGCCCTGATGCCATGATGGGTCAGGTATGAGCTGCAGAGAGTGGATGCTGCTCAGTTGTTTTGTCTTGTTGTCCCATGTTGTTCTGAAGAATGACCCTGCTCAGATTTGATCAGCAGCACAACCCCTCGTGTGTTTGAAGTTGCTAGACCAGACTCAGTGGTCTTTGGAAGGTTGGTCTCTCCTCCATATGGCCTACATCTGCATTTTACTATAGTTTTGTAGTACATGTTGTCAGTTGCCGGGTGGACTCTCCAAAAGAATAAATGGTTGTGACAGTCGCACTTACTGCTTGCTTGCCATGTCATCTACAGTTGCGATTTGTGGGCCATGTAATATGTCAACAGTAGTCACGACCCAGCCCTTGCAAACTACTGCCTTGCCCAATGCTTGATGTACAGTAGTGTTTCAGTAAGCACATGGCCACAGTTGTCACACATGCCATTGCCTGCAGGGTTCAAGCCAGCTTTAAGGTGGGGACAAAACCCCAACACTCCTTGGCACTTTACACCACATACACTGCCAGTGTGTATGTGTAACGGTTATGATCACAGGAATGAAGGTAGAACAACAAAAGCGCCAGTATCAGCAACAGGAGCGACGCACCAGCAGCGTACAACACATCAACAGTACTGGCAGTAACTGAGGGACGAGCTGACAGCTGTGATCCAGCACATAAAAGCAACAAGGAATAGCCACATGCACTGCAGTCAGATACTCAGAGTCAGACCATGTCAGCGGGTCCAGCACACTTTCATCTTGCCAAGTGGCACAAGTGTTTGCAAGAGCAGACTGCTCCCCATGCTGGACCGCTGATCAAACAGAAGCTGGGTCGCCCAGGGCCAAAGACTCAGACAAGGGAACAACTGGGCAGACGCCACACAAGTCATCACACCAATCAATGGTGTGGTGAGATTGAATGACACTCTAGCATGAAGTGGTTCGGGTCTTGCACATGGCCAGTTTCTGTTCTGGCTAGCAAAGCCTACCAATGGTAGTAGCACAATCCTTGCAATGTGCTTGTGCACGAAGTCCATGCACACAAAAGCAGGCATGGAAGCACTATACTGCGCCTGAGTACTGTGCATGCGTGTGCATCAAATTCCTGCTGTACCAAGTCACAGTACAGTGATACGCATGTTGCACCAAACAGCTGATGGCATGTGGTACCTGACAGGTGATGTGCCAAAGCAGGCTGCATTGATGAAGGGCGTGCAACAAGCAGTTCACCGCTCACAACCCAGTATGTCAGAATGCCATGGGCAAGTGCGCCCTGCTTAGGCACATGCACAGTGCTACTGCTGCCAACTCAAGCCCAACTTGCCCCAGTTGCTTGACCACCAGTACTACTTCCTACATCCCTGAAGGCCTGCGGCCCAATCAGGATTGTCTCAGCTACAGCAACACTGCCCCCTTCTACTGCTGTCAACACATGCCAGACAGGAGGCAACAACAGCATGCGGCCACTGTGCCAAAACAACACAGTATTCACCAAAGTAGGGAAAGCAGCATTACAGCTGTTGTCCTGCTGTCTCCTGCTGCCACCCAGGCGTGCCTTTACTCATCCTAACAACACTTCATTACCCTCCCCTTCCCCTCCCACCACACTTCGCCATTGAAACGGGTCCTGACTTGACCACCCCTCACGCCTTCGCCACCGCCTCTTCATCCTACCGTGCAACAAAATAATATAGTATCCTGGAAGCAGCTGCTGCCATCAATGCTGCTTCTGCTGCTGTCCAGGAGTCACTGCTGCTTCCTGTTGCTGTCCAGAATACCAGGGCGCGTGAGAGCTCTAGCAGCCCAGGCACCCCCGGCACCCCCAACCGTGGCGATTTCAAGGCGACAGAGCAGTATGCACAACATTCACCCCACCAACACATGCAGCCCCCCCCCTCTACAAAGCAGCAGCTGGTGTCATCACTGCTGCTTCCTGTTGCCGTCAAGGATGAACTCCAGCTCCCCCAGGGGCAGGCTGTAGTCCCCGGGGCCTGCAGGCCCCAGCACAGTGTCACCCTGGCCCCAAAACTTGTCACGCTTGATCACCTCCAACTCAGGACCCTCACACGTCACCTGGACACACAAAAGACACGGCAGGCACAGCGGGCCTGATGTGGGGTATACAGGGGATGTGGGATATACAGTGTCACCCTGGCCCCAGAACTTGTCATGCTTGATCACCTCCAGCTCAGGACCCTCACACGTCACCTGTGGGCACACAATGCAGGCACAGTGAGGACAGTGGGCATGGGGTCATATGGGCAGGGTTGTAGACAACACATACACATCCTTTTACCAGGGGAAGGAGTCACACCACAGTGTCAATCTGGCCCCAAAACTTGCCACGCTTGATTACCAAGCGCAGGACCCTCACACGTCACCTGGACACACACAGGGTGCAGCAGGAACAGCAGGCACAGCGGGCCTAGGGTCATGTTGTGTGGTTGTCCACAACACACAGCATGCGACACCTAGACACACACAGGATGCAGCGAGCACAGCGGTTGGTGGGGTTGTCCAGAGGAGACAGGGTTCACAGCGCACACAGGGGAGACAGGGATCACAGCAAAATACATCATCAGGGCGGACAGGGCACGTAGCAGGCACAGCAGTTTCAAGGTGGTGTCACCATTGTCTGAGACACAATACCCGGAGGGCTTTGCAGGAGCCACCGGGGACAAACCAGGACACGAGCCCCTCTCGTACACATCCCATGCGCATAGCAACACAGAGGAAACATCCTGCTGGAGCAGCAACCCATCACTGGGCCAAAGCCAAGGAAGAACACCATCAATTCTCGCAACGCTTCCACCACAGCCCCTCTGCCCCATACAAGATGGTGAGCGCCCATCATCAACCTGAATGCCCCTGAGCCCCCCCCCCCCCTTGCTCTCACCCCACCTGGCAGGCCAGCCTCAGTCTCTGGTTGTTGGGTGCCTTGTGTGGAGGGAAGTTGAGCCGCAGCTGCTCAGCGGTACACCACTGCTCAGGAAGGACCCTGCCCCTGCTGAAGGGAGGGGGGGGGGGAGCGGGCAGGCAAGCAGTAATGCAGGCAGGCAGGGGTCCATCATGAGGTGAGGTGGTTATGTCCAATAGCGATGCAAGCTGACGCCCAATCATGAACATATGTGCAGCAGGCTGGCATGGACGCAAGGTAGGGGGTGGCGGATAGTGACAGGGGGGGGGGGGGGGGGAAATGGGTGCCCCAATTGTGGGCAGCAGTTGCAAAACATTTGCAGCCAAATGATCAGCTGTCAGCAGTTGCAAGCCTGGGCAGGGGGCCAGCACAGCCTTGACCAGGCGCCATAGACAAGGGGACATGGGAGGAGGTTGTGGTGGTGGGTTGTGGAGGGAGAGTGCAGACGTCAGCAGTTGCTGAAGTCAGCCCACTACTGCCAGTGTTTGCTTGTTCCCGCCAAGCCAGCTGCTGATAAGTGCATTACCCTCTCTCCCATGCCCCGGCCTCACCTAATTACGACTGCGCAGGTGCCACATGTCCCCAGGCCTCTGCAGTTGATGAGTTGGGCGCGCCCATTGTGTGGAGACACACCAGCCAGCAGCATGGCTGTCCTGAGCTTTGAACCCTGGGGAACGCTGAACACTGCACCCCGGTAGCTCACAGTGCAGCTGCTGCCACTAGGCTCACACTCGCTGCTGCTGGTGCTGCTGGTGCTGGTGCTGGCTTCGGCAGTACCTGCACTGCCGCCGCTGCTGCCGCTGCTGCTGCTGCTGCTGCTGGTGCCGCTGCTGCCGCTGCTGCTGCTGCCGCTGCTGCTGCTGGTGCCGCTGCTTGCAACCTGACAACCAGCAGACAATCATGCAGAACACAAAAACAAGGTTGGCACCAAGGTATGGCACCAAGCAACATGGCTGTGAAAGCAAACTAAGCACCTTGGATGGGGCCCTGCATTGATGCTCAGGCACCAGACCACACCGGCTAATGCTATGGTGTAAGCCCACCTATGTATCTACTGTTCCTGCCTAAGTACTGTATGCCACTGCTTGCAGCTGTCCACCATCAACCACTAGGCTGGGTAAAGTCATGCTGTCTGTCAATGTGCAGTCAGAGCCTCTGCTTTGCTTGGGCAGACAGTGTCAGCAGGCGACCAAGCTCAACCGACTGCCAAGGCTGTGCTACTGTCAAGGCTGTCCCGCCAGATTGCCCGCTGAGTTTGAATAGCTGCCACATGGGCACTGTCACACCTGGCCAGCTCTGGTGCATGGTCTGCCAGCACAGCATGGCAGGCATGTCCTTGAGCATCTATAGCGATGATTTGGTTTTGCTCCTGCTCAGCTGCACCAGCACTAGCTACGGCCGACATATGCACTCACGTATTTTCTGGTCGCGTTGGTGTGCACCTTGCGAGGTGGGGTGTGCTGCACCACACAGCTGCAGCAGGGCTGACACCTGCCTATGCTGATTCCCATGCTGCTGCTGCTACTACACCTGCTTCCTAGGTTCGGTAACAAGGAGTGCCGAAACATCAAGGCAGTGCGTTGTGGCTGATGGAGTGGACTGCCTGCTGCAGTGATCCAGACTGTAGATCAAAGCTTGTCCAGGCAGAGTAGGATTAAAAAGAGAGGCTCTGCGGGAGGTCAGAGCATGCACAGAAACACGTCAGCGTATGCAGAATGCGATATCGTCATACGGGCTGATTGTTTGATTTACAGTTGCTGACCTGGAGGTGGTTGGCCTTGTCATTCTCACAAAACTATTGAATACTGCGCAAGTGCGTGTCGACGGATCAGTATCGCCAGTTTGTGTTCAGCTGTGTTAGCACGTGCAGCAACAAGACACAGGCAAAGTTTTCGGAGGTCGCGGAGTCCGACTAAGCAGCATGGATCCACTGAAGGTGAGTGCTGAACGTCTGAATACGTCTTTGTTGCATTGGTGGATACATCCACTGAAGTGATGGGCCTTTCACGGGCGTCATCACGTTCTGTCCATCCACAGCATCGCAGGCAGCAGATCAGTTTGCAGGCACCCATGCAGCATGCAGGAATGCGCTTTGTGGCTGCTTATGCCCCGTTCATACATGGGCCAGGCCTGCAGCTGCCATGATGCCCCAGCTGGGCTGGCCATCACCACAGCAGCAGCAGCTTCACCACCAGGAGCAGCATGTGGCCATGCAAATGCTGGGAAGAGCGAGCCAGCCACATCATCAGATAAATATCAGTAGTCGACAATCATGCGCATGTAACGACTCTGGAAAGCGTATAATATCTGCAGATAGTTTGCTCATGCCTGTGTCCCCTCCATCCCTGCTCCCTGTGACTGTTCCTGATTCTGCAGTACCGCCCCAGCTCTGCCAATGACAGCACCCACTGGACCACAAACAGCGGGGCGCCTGTATGGAACAACAACAACAGTCTGACAGGTAGGCAGGCAGCTTGGCGATTGGCAGGGGGGGGGGCACCTTGGGGAGGTGGGGGGACTAGCGCACCTGTCAGCATGGCTGGTGATTTGGTGGAGGGCCAACCCTTCTGCGGCTGGCCATTTCTTGGCGTGGCCATGGCCAAAGTGTTCGTGGTGGCAGCGCAAATATTGACACTGAACTGACAGCATGCTGGCTTGCCAGCATGGTGAGCACACTGCCGATTACCAGCAAGCAACCTGTGCTCAACCTGTGACAAAGGTTCCTATGCACAGGACACTCTCACAGCCCGTGCGCTGTCAGGCAGTTAACAAGACATTCAACAGGAAGGGCTTGAGGAATCGGCTTGCTGCTGCATGGTATTGACGGTCTCTGCGGCTTATGCACACACTTTAGGGCTTGAGGGCAACTACTTACAGGGTGTGCCTGCTTTTTCATGAGGTCCGCGCTCAACTGGATCCGTGTGCCCTTCACCCCCTCATGAACATATGTGTGCCTCCCCTGACCCCCCCCCCCCCCCCCCCCGTTGTTCCTGCCACACAGTGGGTGTGCGTGGTCCCATCCTGCTTGAGGACTACCACCTTGTTGAGAAGCTGGCCAATTTTGACAGGGAGCGCATCCCTGAGAGGGTGGTGCACGCACGAGGCGCAAGCGCCAAGGGCTTCTTCGAGGTGTGTGTGTCGGGGGGGGGGGGGGGGGACGCAAGCCGGGGGGGGGGGGGGGGGATGTTGAGGGCGCGGCCAGGGACCCTGGGCAAAAGACTGTGAGCGCGTTGACGGATAGCTGTCCGTCTCGACTGTGCTGAGGCATGCTGTCTTCTCGGGCAGTGCCGAGCGGAGAAGGTGGGGGCGTGCATGTACTCTGTGGTTAGTGCCGAGCGCGGGGTTGGGGGGGGGTGATCTATGCTGTGTGCGTCAACTGGTGGTGCAGCCGGCCGTAGGTGCATCGACTCTTTTTTTTGGGTACGTCAGTATGTGGGCATGTGTGCATCTCATCTGCTGAGCCTGTGGCAGTCCCTTTGCAGTGCTTGGGCCGCTTGGCAAGGGGCAACATCCAGCTATAGTTATGTCATGACTGCATGGCTGCTGCATCCCTGCAACTGACGCTGCTGCTGCTGCTGCTGCTGCTGCTGCTCAGGTGACGCATGACGTGAGCCACCTGACCTGTGCAGACTTCCTGAGGACGCCTGGCACACAGACACCAGTCATCGTGCGCTTCAGGTGTGTGTGGGTGTCGACAGAGGGAGTACTTGGATACATGCAAGCTCACTAAGGCTGTCCTACTAGAAAGGCAAGCAACAGTGACGTAATCCCTCAGTACCGAGCAGTGCGTCGGTGGCAGGTGGAGACGCTAGACATCATCAACCTGCAGGAAAAAGTGCCTGAATGCGAGGCAACAAGGAAAGTGACCACCTGGTTGGGGGTGTTGCGTCCTCGACAGGCAATAGGGGCGTCCGTAGGGCGGGGAGAGTAGACATTGCTGACCAGGACTGACGACCGTAATGGACGAAATCGAGACTGCTAGAGGGGTGTGTGTGTGGGGGGGGGGGGGGGGGGACTGACAACGCATCAAGGTTGTATCATTGTACAAGTGCTCCTTTAGAGGTCGGTTTGCGCAACAGCGCCACACATAACAAATATTGATGCTTTTGACGCAGCACTCACTTGACAGGGCACAGCCACATTTGCTGGTTTATCCCTGCATGCACCCCCTGAGATCAACCTTGCATGCTCCCTTACCCCTGCGCCCCCCCCCCCCTCCACTGCCCACCCGCAGCACTGTGATCCACGAGCGTGGCAGTCCTGAGACGCTGCGTGACCCGCGCGGCTTTGCTGTCAAGTTCTACACACGCGAGGGCAACTTTGACATGGTCGGCAACAACATCCCGGTGAGACAGCGCTCGGGGCGGGGGTGGGGTGGGGGCGGGGATGCGGGGCTGGGGGGGCTGGGGGGGGGGGGGGATGCAGGGGGGGTGGTTAGGGATACGGTGAGATCAGAGGTCTGACATCAGGCGGACATTGCCCAGGAGGGTGGGGATGCGATGATTTGAGAGGGCAGGCGGGGCATTTCTCAGGGAGCAAGGGTGTTGTAGTGGCAATTGCATGACCATGTCATGTGTATGCTGCTGGTGTTTGGAAGCACTGGTGTTTGGAAGCACTCAACCCCTGAGCCATGTTGTGCACGTCATCCACATCTGCATCTGCGTCAGAGGTCTCACTTACCCCCCCCCCCCCCCGGCCTCACTCCCGCTGTCTGTCCCCCGTTCAGGTGTTTTTCATCCGTGACGGCATGAAGTTCCCCGACATGGTTCATGCGCTGAAGCCCAACCCCAAGAACCACATCCAGGAGGGGTGGAGAATAGCTGACTTCTTCAGCCACCACCCTGAGGCCATGAACATGGTGAGGGGGGCGTGTGTGTGTGCGTGTGTGTTAAGCAGAGAGAATACAGATGTATATAGCATGTAGGCAACATATCAGTCACATGCATGCAGTCCTATGAAGCATATCACCCATAGTCCCACAAGGATGGAGAGCAGGATTGGGGCTAATGTAGGTGTGTGGACACAGGGAGTGCATCCAGCCAATGCATGAACCATCTCACCATCCAAGGAATTCCGAAGTAGCGTAGAAATGCGTGGGAGCGCACAGAACTTACACACTCAGCAACTGCAGCAGCGGCAGGCAGCCACAGCTTCATTGCAGTGAATGGGCCCTTCTGTCTGACAGCTCTGCATCCATGAGGACATCACAAACAACACACCTATCAACAACCTGCTTGAACTCATTGGTGGTCGCTGCTGCTGCTGCTGCTGCTGCTGTAGTTTGCCTTCCTGTTTGATGACATTGGTGTTCCCCTCAACTACCGGCACATGGAAGGCTTTGGTGTGCACACCTTCATGCTGCTCAACAAGGAGGGCAAGGAGACACTCGTCAAGTTCCACTGGAAGCCAACATGCGGTGAGGGGCTGGGGATGCCACTCTTGTGGTTGTTTGGGGGGGGGGGGGGGGGGGGGGGCGTGACGAGGGGGAGGGGGGGGGGCGTGACGAGGGGGAGGGGGGGGGGGCGTGACGGGGGGGGAGGGGGGGGGGGGACGAGGGGGAGGGGGGGGGGGGGCGTGACGAGGGGGAGGGGGGGACACAGGGATAGATGGGTGGGGGCGCAAGGGGATAAATGTATCTGTTTGATGCGAGGGGGGTAAGCAGGAGAAGGGGCCGCACAGGGTGGCAGGGACGGAAGGATAGCGCGCAGAAGGTCGTCCAGTACAGTTACACCCAGCACATCCATCCCATCCTCAGGAGGTAGGGCATGTGGCACGGTACTGTCGGCAGCAAAAAGGGGTGTGGTGCGCCCAGGAGGGCTGATAATGGTCCGCCACTTGACTGAATGCCGTCGCTGCTGCTGCTGCCGCTGCTGCTGCTGCTGCTGCAGGTGTGAAGTGTCTGCTTGAGGACGAGGCTGTTCAGGTTGGTGGGTCCAACCACAGCCACGCCACACAGGACCTGTACGAGGCCATTGCTGCGGGGGACTACCCAGAGTGGAAGCTCTTCATTCAGACCATGGACCAGCAGACCAGGACAGGTGGGTGGGTGGTGGTGGTGGTGGGGGGGGGGGTAGGGGGGGGGGCTGGAAATGATGGGTGGTAGTGACAATGGGGCTGGGGTGGGGGGTGGGGGTGGAAGCTGAGGGTATCAATGTTGTTTTTGGCAGTGGGTGGTGAGTTGTGTGCGGTGCCACGACGAAGGGATGTGCAACGGGTCAAACAATCCCCTCTTAGCTTTGCTGCGTCTGGTTGTGCTATGCTGTGTCACCCAACGTGTGTTCATCCTCCTTGCTGCTGTTGCCGCTGCCGCTGCCGCTGCTGCTGCTGCTGCTGCTGCTGCTGCTGCTGCTGCTGCTGCTGCTGCTGCTGGTGTCCCCAGGTTCTCCTTTGACCCCCTTGATGTGACCAAGGTGTGGCCTGAGGATGTGTTCCCGCTGCAGCCTGTGGGTCGCATGGTGCTCAACAGGAACCCTGACAACTTCTTCAACGACAACGAGCAGCTGGCTTTCTGCCCAGCACTCGTGGTGCCAGGTGAGAGAGGGGTGGTGGTGGAAGGGGGGGGGGGTGAATGGGATAAAAGGGGTGTGGCGTGCATGCATACAGGAGTACTGAAGGCAACCATGGAGATGTGGGTAAGATGAGGGTGGATGCGCAGGGTTGGTGAGTGTGGAGAGGATGATATGGCACCATGAGATGATGATCAAGCAGGCAGACCAATGAGAAGATCTGCATGCAGCCAAAAGTGCGTATCATCTTTGTCTCACAGTAGAAGTACAGCCAGATGAAAACGTTTTGCTGCTGCTGCTGCTGCTGCTGCTGTTACTGCAGGCATCACCTACAGTGATGACAAGCTGCTGCAGACCCGCATCTTCAGCTACGCTGACACACAGCGGCACAGGTGGGGACAGGGGGGTGGTGTCGTGCAGTGCAAGACACCAGAACTGCAGTGCAGTGGTCATTTGTCTCGTTTGCAGGTATTCTGCTTTCTGCATGTAAGGGCTTCTACACGCTTTTGTCAGCGTGCTGACATGGCTGTCGACTCTCCTGCTGCTGCTGCTGCTGCTGCTGCTGCCTCCTGCAGGCTGGGTCCCAACTACCTGCAGCTGCCTGTGAACGCCCCCCAGTGTGCCCACCACAACAACCACCACGACGGCTTCATGAACTTCATGCACAGGTGGGGGCTGTGTGATGGCTCCAGTCTAGTGGACGTGTACTGTGTCGGCAAAGAGTACCAAGTGTCCCACAAGGACAGGCAAACATGACGGTTGGTGAAACACTGGGAACTAGTGCAGACTAGTGACCAGGAGGAAAGAAAGTTGTGCGCGTCAGCTGTTGCGGGTGGGAGCGAGGCGGGCGGGGGTGGGGGGGGGGGGGGGGAGATGATAGGTTGCCAGTGTGAAGGGGTCTGGCTGATTGTTGATTCTCCGCCCGCCAGCATTATCACCAGCAAGCCTCAGTCTCCCCATGTGTGCCGCTCAATGCCTGTTGATTGAATGTGAGCATGTTGCCTGTCTTCCCTGCTGTTGTACCTCTTCAGGGATGAGGAGGTGAACTACTTCCCCTCCCGCTTCGACCCTGCCCGCAATGCTGCGCCCACCCCCATGAACAAGGCAACCTTCAACGGCCGCCGTGAGAGGGCATGCATTGCCAAGGAGAACAACTTCCAGCAGGTGAGAGGCGCTGAGATGGCTGCACAGTCTGTTGGTCGGCATCAGAAGGTGGATGCTGAATCTTGGGCTTCAAGTTGTGCCAAGTCGGTTGTGCCAAGTCAGTTGTGCCCAGTTAGTTGTGCCAAGGCCCTCAAGGCGTCACCGCACGTGTTGACGGGGGTTATAGGGTGTGATAAGCCTGTTTCGCGCGGTGTATGGCAAATTTCATTTTGGCGCCGAACTGCTAAACCTGACCGACAGCATAGGTTCATGGAGGCCTTTGTCGCACATCTTGGCATCTGCAGTTGCGTGCCCCACTAGGTGGGGGTGCATTCCGCCAACTGGCCCCGAAAGGGTGGCTTGGTTGTGCAGTCGTGGCCGAGTGGTTAAGGTGCCAGGCTGCTAACTTGGTGGGCATTGCCCGCGCGTGTTCGAACCACGCCGACTGCGAAGGTTTTGCTTGTCAGTACTTGCAAGTTGTACAGCTTTTCAGGCGTGTGAGGCTCTCACATAAATATTGACGAGCTGCTGCTGCTGCTGCTGTTGCTGCTGCTGCTGCTGATGTGTGTTGTTGTGCAGCCTGGTGAGCGCTTCCGCAGCTGGGGACCCTGCACGCCAGGAGCGCTTCATTGGCCGCATCGTGGAGATGTTGGGCGACAAGCGCTGCACACAGGTAGGCCCTGGCAGCACGCAGCAGGCAGAAGTCACCCGCCTTTCAAGGCTTGCATGATCATCATCACACACCATTGACAGTGCAGCAGGGCGCGGCAATTGTGTTGTTACAGCTTTGTCTTCAATCAATCCTGCAAACCATGATTGAATGCATTTCCCCGGGGTCATGCTACTGCAGGAGATCCGCCGTATCTGGATTGGCTACTGGAGCCAGTGCGATTCGCAGGCAGGGCAGCGCATCGCAGCCAAGCTGGCAGCGGCAGCGCCCTGTGAACGGACGCAGGTCAGGATTGTGTTGCATGGTTGCTTCGGACACTTGGCAGCAGTGCCGGCTTGTGTCGGCTTGTGCCAGCTTTTGTTGAGCTTGTGTGAGCTTGTGGCGACTTTTATTGTGTTTATGTGTGCGGTTGGCTTGGCCATGCAGCAGCAGGCATGCGTAGGCCTTTTTTTGTGGTGCTGCTTGCTAGGATTGCACAACAGCACTGTTTCAAGCACGGGATGTGTTCGGCCTCAGTGGTCACTGGTTGTGAGTTGGGGGTGGCAGCATGATGGTTGTTGGCGGGCTTTTCAGCTTTTATATATCCTGTGTGCTTTGGTGTTGGTGTTTGGTTTTGCTTTTGTAAGGACAGTGTTTGGGCGCAAGCAGCCAACTGCTGTGGTACGACAGGCAGCAAACAACAATCAAAGCACAAGGCAGCCTGCGTAATTGGTGTTGAGGTTGCAGTGAACATTGAGATAGGTGGAGTGGGTCTGCAGGGCTAAGATAAATGATGCTGTGCAAGCCACTGCCCACAGCCAATCAGTGTGCACACAGCTGCAAATGGCAGCTAACCCCCGGCAGCATTGAAAGGGCCAGATGCAGTGAGTAGCACTGTGTTCCTGCTGGACCTCTATCTTGAAGTACACGAGTGCTTATGTACATGTTCAAGGAGGCATTTGAAGTGCAGTAACTTGATAGGCTGGAGTATGCTGCCACTATGCACTGGCAGTTGTCAGCAGCACTAGGCTGGAAGTAGCCAGGCATGCTTGCGTTAGGACGCCACATTTTGCACTCGATCGTGCGTCGGCTTCTCTCCTTCAACGATGCGTCGAAGTGATTCAACTTCTGTTCTGTGGTGGTTGCCATTACATAACCCAGCTTCTGGCAAATCCGGCAGGCCCTTCGAGTGTTTGAATGCTCTCAACTTGGTCAGCATGTTCGCGTAGTCGATGCCGCTGGCTGTACAAGGCAAACAATCGGAACCTGACTGTGTCCTTGTTATCGCCTTGCCCGACAGCTTGGAGTTATCTGGACCTGCAGCTGGCGACCCAGGTATGTCAACATTCTGCTGCTCTGAGCAGCTTCAGGCCATGCTCGATCCCCCATTCACTCGATACGGTTTGGTCACTGGGCAGTGCATCATCACCACCGCCCTCAGGTCCTTATCGCTTACTGACATCCTTAGAGCAGCTGCAGCTGACTACATCATGACGCATGACTGCCTGGCAGCCAGCCATGACCTGTGCTGCCGGTCTGACATCCAGGGCAGCCTCACAGCTCCAGGTCCTGCTGCTGCCAACCTCCAGTAGAAGCAAACACACATGCAGCAGCTGCAGCAGCAGCCCACTCATCGTCATTTCCAGCTGTACAGTGTCTTCATACTGTGTTAGTGTCTCCAGACTGTGTTAGTGTCTTTTGCGAGCCCAGCACTTTGCGTCCCTCACAACTGCTTCTGCCCTCTCCCCTGTTATGCGTGAATGCTGCTGTGGTGTTATCAAGGACAGGGTACAGCTTCTCCTTGAATACAGTAGCTATCTCATAACCTCACAGCTGAGGCCCTCGCTCTCAGGCAGCAGTCGCAGCAGCCATGACAGCGGGAGGGGAGTGCCCAAGTCAGACCCCGGTGCCCCAGCCCCAGGCACCACGGGGACCAAGGGTGTGTCAGCAGTGAAGGGCTGGATTGCTGCATGAAGCCACCACCAGCGCTACTGCACCAGGGACAGGGCAGGCACGAGGGGGGGGGGGCGCAGGGGAGGGGATGGGTTGGCAGGAAGGGTTTTGGGAGAGCCAGAGACACACACAGCTGCAGCACAAGTATGGAACAGGGGAAGT